>APFE030864609.1:11159-50818 GCA_000404065.3 Pinus taeda | reverse complement strand
CACCTCCTTATTTACAGATGTTGTGATTAATGCATACGCTTTGTTGTTCTTGTTTTCCCAGATGGCGAGCTCTTTGTCTGATGTAGGCTTTTTCTGGGTCACTGTCTCCTTCTCCGACACACACTCCTTTCCACAACTCATTGAAGATGAGGGTGTGTTGTATCATCCGGGACCAATCAAGATAGTTCTCCTTCTAGTGAGAACTATTCCTATCATAGAGATGATTGAATGCATTCTGTAAAAAGTTACTTCTGCTGATATAAAAAACTTTTGCTGATATATACTTCTGATGGAAAAAAAAGTTGCTCTTAAAAAACTTCCGCTGCTTTAAAAAATGATTTTGATATGGAGAAAAAATTCTGCTACATATATCACCATATATATCTCTGCTTTAAAAATGATTTTGATATGGAGAAAAAAAATCATTTAAAATTCTGCTTTATATCACCATATATATCACTATATTTATATCTGCTTTAAATCACCATATATAATATATCAGGCTATTCAAAATTCTGCTACACTTCAAAATTCTGCTATAATACCATGTCAGAGATATCCCATAGGTTTTGACTCAGTTAATGATCGTATGAGTCATCCGAACAAATGGAAAAATATGCTTATGATTTATCTCATTGAACACTGATATTAAAACACAACTTGACTGATATTTTAATTAACTGTTTTTAACTGCGAAATTGGAAATCTTGATCTTCAACCGAACCCTTTAGCATGACCAGTTCAGGTTATTGATTATTTGTTTTCAAGTGGAAGACTGGACCCGATCAGTGGTGCACCAGCGAAAGTCTTCCTTTCCGTCTCGAGGGCGAATTCAATCTGACCTGATGTAGCCTGACCATGCCCAAATTTCAGTCTATTCAAATTGCAATCCACTTTCGAAGCACTGCCAGTGTGCGGATGGCGATGAATTTCCTCTCTATTTCAAACCACTGCAAAAGTGACGAGGGGAAGAACCTCAACGGGCACTTTATGCAGATGAGGAATCATGGTGGATCTTGCATGGAGAGCCACAACGAGTGGTGCAGCCGAGGATGACTTGCGAGCATCTACTAAAATTCTGAAAGGGAAAAGCTATGCTTCACATTCCAGACCTCAGATAATATTATACATAGACGAATAAATCACTTGGAGGAAGAATAATAATATGGCCTTCAGCTTCATCAACAAATATTTATTATTGTTTTGTCTCAATTTGATCCCATTAGCAACTGTGAGGTGACAGCAACATGGAACGAAATAGTGGAATGAACGTTACCAAATCAATGCAGATGCCAGGCGTTTCAATGCAGATACGCGCTACCAAGGCAGACAGCAGCAGTCTTCAGGCACGCAGTCTTCAGGTACGCAGTCTTCAGGCATGTAGTCTTCAGGGATTTCAATGTCAGAGAAGTTCTCAGGATTGAGCAGCTCTCAGGACAGCAGGAGTTACAACTATTTCTGGGACCTGTGCTCTGATACCATGTCAGGCCAGGGTAACTCCAGAATGAGCGAGAGAAAAACTGATATTTTATTCATTAGTTAATACACATTTATATACACAAACATGACGGATCAGTTCATCTTCTTGATGACTGTCCAGTTCACCCATCCGTTTCGGATTAGGTGTCAACATATTCTTTAGTTAGCTTAGTTTAGTTTTATTTGAAAATATAAAAAATATTTTGGAAATTTTTTGCCAGTTTCAGTCTTGGCTCAAGGATTTGTTATGTTTGAGAAATATCTTTTCTGCTGAGGCTAAAATTTTGATGTAGGATTAATATACGTCATTTTTTTATTTGGCTAAACATGCTTAAATGTTCTTTTGAAGATTAACTATATGAAAGTGATAACTAGTTAGCATTTAAAATTACGTGGTTATTTAAAGCATTCAATCTTTCGAATTTTAATTGTCAGAATATTGTTAAGACATTGAGCGTTTATCGATTATCTCACATTTGACAAAATTAATCTTTGTTTGGGTTATTTGATGGTAAATGATTGTTAATGAGTTCATATTTCTGCAGTATTTGATAAACAATTATTCTGCAGTATTTGATAAACAATTATTTTGTCATTAACTCCATAAGGCACTGGTCTATTAACTTAATAAAATCAAATAAGTGCTTGTTTTCCCTCGTGTCTTCCAACCCAACTGGTCCACAGTTGGTCATACATTGTCCCATAGGGTCTACCCCCCTTAGCCGTGGGAGACAGGCTTAAACGGAGAGATCGGGGATCAGGGTGACAACCCCGATCTGAGCGTTGTCGTGACAATCTGTGCAACAACATATTTTGGCGCTGTTGCCGGGGATAGAGTTTTTTTTGTCCTTGGTCCTTTCATTTCGAGCTCTTTTATGTTTCACTCCCTGTCCGGGTGGCGACTCCACTTCATATATTATCTACAAGAGTGTATACTAGAAGACATCCAAGCAGTCTATGCAATCCTGCTCCTGATCCTGAAAGGGCCTCCAGGGTACGATTACACAAACTCTCTTCTCATACACTTCTTGTTAACCTCGGACAAGAAGCCCTCTCTGATATCCATTTGCTTTTTACTAGTCCAGTTAGGCACGACATCATGGATATGTATGCCCCTTGCAATTTTTCTAACATTCCAGGGCACCCCAATGATCTTCCATCACTTGGGTTAGATAAGTTGCCTAGCTTTCAGGGAGATAATGTGATTAGTGCTAATTCGCACCTGAGAGATTTTAGTATATGGATGGCTAAGTACACAAGGTCTGCTAATTTCGATCATGAGGATGTTAGAATGACTCTTTTTATTTTAACCTTGGGGGCGATGCTCATGAGTGGTTTACTGAAAAGCCTCAGAATTCATTTGATTCCTTACAATCGATCATTGATGCCTATAAGGAAAAGTATGGAGATAAGAGAGAAGGAAGACAACTCGTAAAAGCTATTAGCATAATAAAAAAGAGAGAGAATGAAACTGTTGAAGAATTTAACAAAAGGTTTAATGGTATTGTTAGAGAATTACCTCAAGACTATAAACCTACCAACAAATCTCTTCGAGATTTTTACATTGATGCCTTTAGTCCTGAGCCATCTTATGAATTAAGGCGTGCTAGACTTAATGATTATATGGATTGCCAGACCTTAGCTATAGAGCTTGAAAAGAACAAGGCAACATCTGGGAAGTCTGAGATCCCAGGTTTCGATAGGGCAGCTACGAAACTAAAAGAACCTAAAGGAAAAGCAGTTCAAGAGCCTGAAAGCAAACTTGTTCTCAAATTGCTCCAAAAGATTGAAACCATGGAAATTAATCATAATAAGGAGATAGCCACTTTGCAGAATAGGTTGATCCAAATGGAAAGAACACAAACGCAAAATTTCCAGCCTCGAAAAAATAATAACAGAAATAACAATTGGCAAAAGAAGGGTCAATCTAATGAGCAAAGACCTCCTAATCCGTTTACTAATTTGGTTGATAATGCTCCTCCTTACTGTTGGGTTTGTGATGCTCTTCATGAAGAGGCCACTTGCCCCATCGTTAGAAGAATCTTGGATAATGGAATGTTTGGGGCAAGTGATCAAATAAATGTAGTAGGTAGCAAGTTTCCTTTGTCTATGGATGATTGGATAGAGGTCAAGGAAAATAGTCATGACGTTATGAATCCTTCATCAGCTTTTAGTATAAATAACCTTGAAAATTAAGATGACATTTTGGCTAGGTTATATGGTGAAAAACCCTCTCTTGAGCAAATCATGGAAATTGCTAGAGATAAAGCTTTGACTTATCAGAGAAGGGATAAACATGAGAGCGGGAATCAAATTCCCCCTCGAACTTTTAACCCTGGTTTAAACTCTGGATTAGATGTCGATTTGGGAAGTTGGTTCAACAATGCGAAAATCTAGGTTCCTGCCTCCGAGATTGCTAAAATCCCTTCCCAAAGAGATAAGTTACTAAAAGCTATTCAAGGTCCTCAAGTAAATATCTCTCAACAGAAGACTCGGGAAGTTGACTATCACAATGCTCCCATATATTTGCAAAGCTTGGATGCGGATAACAAAGATCACCAACCTTTCTTTATCACCTTGTTAGTTAATGGATATAAATTGAATAATTGCATGTTGGATTCTGGTGCATCAGCTTGTGTCATGACTAAGAGGGTCATGGAACAGCTTAACTTAATATTTTCCAGACCCTATTATAACATATGTGCTAGGGATTCTAAGAAAATTGAAGTGCATGGTTTGATCAAAGATTTACAAGTTCATCTATCAGTTTACCCAGACATCATGATTGTTATGGATATTGTTGTTGTTGATGTGCCTCATGCCTAGGGTATGCTTTTATCCAGAAAGTGGGCCTTTGATCTAGGAGGAAGTATTCAAATGAATTGGTCAGATGCTATGATTCCTTCTCCTAGGGGTGATGGTTTTGTAAGACTTAATAGAGAACCCGAAAGAAAATTCCGTGTTGAAGATCCTAAGAGACCTCACAACGAGATAATTAAAGAGCAATCTGACATTGGGAATTACGCCATCATGTCTAATTTCATAATTCCTCCTGATGATGAGATTAAGGAGCTCAATGATAGAGTTTGGTACATGTACTTTGATGGTGCATCGTCTAGGCATGGTAGAGGTGCTGGAATAGTGCTTAAATCTCCCCTTGATCACATTTTCAAGTTTGCCTATCGATTAGAATTTGAAGCAACCAACAATGTCGCTGAATATGAGGCTTTACTGTTGGGTCTTGAATTGGCAAAGTCTTTGAAAATTAAGTTGCTTAGCATTAAGGGGAATTCTGATTTAATTATCATGCAACTTAAAAATAAATTCACATGTAAAAATCAAAGACTAAGGAATTATCGAAATGCTGTGTGGGATACTATGGAACATTTTGATGCCCTTGACCTTGAAGCTATCCCAAGAGAGAAAAATAGTTTGGCAGATGAACTTGTCGTAGCTGCTACTACCTTCCAGTTATCTGATGAGCTAATTAAGGATAAGATCAAAATGGAAGTAATATTTAGACCATCTGTTCCAGATAACTCAGAGCATTGACAAGTCTTTAATGATGAAAAGAAAGTCATTCATTTTCTTAGTAATTTGGATGAGTTTGAGGATTTCCGGATAGATTCTGAGGAGGATGGATCTTTAAATTATGAGCATATCATAAATCCTACTCCTAGGAATGTGGTTGCCTTAGAGCAACATTTTGATCGGCATGATGCCACGAAGTTGAGAGAAGAAAATTAGATGGACCTAGGCGAATATCTCAAGATAAACATTGGTACTTTTGAGAACCCAAAGATTGTTAAAATTGGTAAAGGTACTAGTGTGGAGGAAAGAAAAAAGTTAACTAATTTACTTCGTGAATATCGAGATGTTTTAGCTTTTTCTTATGATGAATTAAAGGGCTATAGGGAAGATGCCATGGAACATACTATCCCTTTAAAAGATGAAAATGCTAAACCCTTTCGCCAGAAGCTTAGGTAGATTAATCCTAAGTTAGCCCCTTTGGTTCAGAAAGAGCTTGCGAAAATGCTTGCGGCTGGAATTATCGCTCAAATAAGGCATTCGACATGGTGTTCAAATCTGGTGATTGTTAGGAAAAAGAACGGTATGATAAGGCTTTGCGTCGATTTTCGAAATCTTAATCTAGCATGCAAGAAAGATAATTACCCTTTGCCAAATATGGAGACTTTATTGCAAAGAGTAACCGGTTCTGGAATGATGTCGTTGCTAGATGGTTTTTCTGGGTACAATCAGGTATGGGTTAAAAAGGAAGATTGTCATAAAACCACATTCACCACGCCATGGGGTACTTTTGAATACATCAGAATGCCGTTTGGATTAACCAATGTCGGGGCTACATTTCAAAGGGCTATAGATTATGCCTTCAAGGGGTTAATCGGGAAATTTATTGAGATTTACCAAGATGATCTTACCGTATTTTCTAAAGATGGTATCAGTCATATAAATCATCTTAGGTAGGTTTTCGATAGATGTAGAGAATACGAGATTTCTTTGAATCCAGCTAAGTCTGTTTTTGGAGTAACAGAAGGGAAATTACTTGGCCATATCATTTCTAAGGATGGAATCAAGATTGATCTTGAAAGAATTGAAGCAATCCAAAAGATTCCTCTTCCTCATAATCTTAAATCCCTTCAATGTTTCCTTGGAAAGACAAATTTTCTTAGAAGGTTTATTCCAAATTACGCAGAAATAGCTAAGCCTATTCAAAGTCTTCTAAAGAAAGATGCAAAATTTGTTTGGCAAGAAGACGACAAAAAGGCTTTTCAAGAAATCAAATGCGCTATTGGAAGAGCTCCTGTCTTAGTTAGTCCCGATTATTCCAAGGATTTCATGATTTTTTCTTTCGCTTCCGAATATACCATTGTTGGTGTCCTGTTACAAAAAAATAAAGATGGTCACGGGCAAGCTATTGCTTTCATGAGTAGAGCGCTTCAAAATTCCGAATTAAAGTACAATACCATGCAAAAACAAGCTTATGCCTTGGTCAAGTCTCTTAAGCACTTCAAAACTTATGTGGGTTATTCTAAAATCATTGCTTTCGTCCCACATTCTGCTGTTAAAGATATATTAACTCAAACTGATTGCTTAGGGACTCGCGCTAGGTGGGTTACTAAAATACAAGAATATGATTTAGAGATCAGACCCGCCAAGCTAGTTAAAGGCCAAGGTTTGGCTCAAATGTTGACTGAAAGTAACGAAAAGACTCTTGGTTTGTTTTGTCGTAGCGATCTATCTTACTCGGAATTGCAAAGATTAGGAGAGCATGAGTGGTACAAGGACATTGTTTATTACTTGATGAATCTTACATGTCCTAACCATTTAGTTGCTCATAAGAGAAGGGCTCTTAGACTAAAAGCCACTAAGTACTGCCTTATGAAGGATGGCCTTGGATGGAGAAATCCTGAGGGCATAGTCCTTAGGTGTGTTGATGACATTGAATCCAAGAAATTAATCTCTGAGTTTCATTCAAGATTTTTTGGTGGTCATTATGCCGCTAGAACTACCGCCCACAAAATCCTGAGAGCTGGTTATTGTTGGCCTTCAATTTTTTCTGATGTGCATACGTTTGTTAGAACTTGTCAAGCCTGTCAACTTTTCACTGGGAAACAGAAGCTTGCTGCCTTGCCCCTACAACCTGTCATTGTAGAGGCACCTTTTCAGCACTGGGGTCTGGACTTCATCGGGAAGTTCCATGAAAATTCTAGCAATGGCTACTCATGGATTTTGACTGCTACTGATTATTTCACTAAATGGGTTGAAGCCATTCCTGCTAAGAATGCCACTGAAAAGGTTATTGTGGATTTCATTGAAAATAATATCATTACTAGATTTGGTGTGCCTGCTAATATCACTACTGATAATGCCAAGGCTTTTAGTTCTTCAGAGTTTTCATCTTTCTATTTCAAATATGGCATTATCTTATCTCATTCATCAAATTACTATCCTCAGGGTAATGGTCTCGCTGAATCAAGTAACAAGAATCTCATAACCATTATCAAGAAGATAGTAGGAGATAACAAGAGATCATGGGATAGAAAAATCAAGTATGCTTTATGGGCAGATAAGATCACTAAGAAGAAAGCTACTGGTAAATTTCCCTTTGAATTAGTTTATGGCTTGGATGTAACCTTACTTGTGCACCTAAAATTGCCAGCTTTTCAACTCCTTCAGAATTTTTCTACTAATAAAGATGTTGTTCAGAATAGAATAGATCAGATTGTGGAGTTAGATGAAGCTCGTAGGACAGCTTTTGATGCTATATGTAAAAGTCAATCTAACATTAAGAAAAACTTTGATAAATTCTCTCGATCTAGATCTTTGCAGGTAGGAGATATGGTACTTCTTTGGGATCGCAAGAATGAAAAACCAGGAAAACATAAGAAGTTCGATAGTTTGTGGCTGGGACCATACATCATTCGAGATATAGCTGGACCAAACTCATTCCACTTGAGCAGATTGGATGGCGAACCACTTGATCTACCTACGAATGGCCAAATGCTCAAGCTGTTCTTCAAAGATGATATCTGATGCCATGGGGCATCCTTTGTGTTGTATTTCTAACCCTACTCCTTGTTATTTCAGCATTTTATTTGTGTTTTAAGATTAGATTTACTTTCCTTGTTAATAAATGAAGAGCTTATATCTTTCATGTGCTTAAATGTTATATGATGATTTTTGGATGGATGCTACTTATTTCTGTTGTGTGTTGCGTGGATGCAGATTCTGGATTCTCACATTCCTGCAGTGCAACGTGTCCCCAAGTAGAGCCAGATGTTGACCACTACGTGTCAACTTCCCATAGCAGTACACCTCCTTTTCTTCGCAAAAGGGATAGCATTTGATTGACGTGTCCGTGCCATTCGATAGTCATCGTCGACTTGATCATATTATGTTGTAAACCCAGTCTGCATGTGTGAATTGTAAATAATCTTAGCAGAGCTGAGTCGTGTATGTAAATTGCCTAGGTGGACCTAATTTTCTAGTGATAATCTACGTTCCAGAAGGTTTTTTGTCTCACTGATCCATGATCGGCAAAGTTTTCCTTCAGCTTAACCCCAAAGCCAGAATGAATTTTGTCATTAGAATCTTAGGGGAATCTTAGTGCGTTGATTTGCTAGATTATATTGTGTTGCAAAATTGGGTGGTCTATGAGGGTCTATGTCAAATGGGTTTTCCCCCTTGAGATGTAAAATTGTAAAAGTCATGATGTAAAGTGTCTTGAGGGTTAGAAAATGTTTTAATCCCCTCATAGGTCCTAAGTCCTAAGTCCTAGGTCTTTAGGTGATTTTTCAAAGGCTAAGTTCGAGGATCCATTTAAAAATAAAAAATAAAAATTGAAAAAAAAAAAACAATGAAAAATAAAAGATATAAATAATTAAAAAATTAAAAATAAAAAATAAAAAAAATATTTAATTAAAAATTAAAAAAATCTCAAAAAATTTAAAAAGTAATTAAAAATTAAAAAATAAAAAAAGAAAAACTAAAAATATAAAATAATAATAAGTCAAATTTTTGAGTAAATAAATGCAGAATTTCAATTTTTTAATGCATTTAAAAATTTGATAGATGAGATTAAAAGATATTTTGATCCTCATCGACGGTCGAGATCATTTTGACATGGATCACTTAAACTAGCCGTTGAGAATTTTTCCTTTAAATAGGGTGCTAGCGGTCATTTGAGATCCTTCGATCTGTGAGTTTTGTGTTGAAGAAAGCTCTTTTGTAAACTTTTTCTGGTGCAAATAAAGAAAGACTTTGGGGTTGAAATCTTGTTGGTGTTACTCTCCTGAAGTGTTGTGAGCTATTTTATTTTCTGCATAATTTTATCTTCAGCCATTAGTAATAGATTGATGTAGAGTGTTGTTGAACACAGGTATCTTGTTCACTCACTAGGATTTGAATGGTAATAGAATTTCTGAAATAATGGCAGGTATCTCCATTGTATCTGGAATCTAGTACTATTTTTTTTCCCTTTTTACTGATGGTTGAAGTGAGTTGTGCAGGAAACCCTTATTGAGAAGATCAGTGGGCGTTTGGGGAAGTCCTCAGCTGAACCAGCCAACTCCCGCAAAGCATTTTCTTGTAGAGCCCAACCAGTTTCGATTGTGGGTCTGACATTTAAAGTTTTTTTTTTGAAATGCATGAGAGATTTTTGAAGTATCTCATAGTAAATATGAAATTCTGAAAATATTTCTGTGGATTATTGGCAAATCTAGCTACTTAGAGTCATTATTTTGCGAAAAACTATAATTATTTAGTTAAATTTTGGGTTTTGTCCCTGCATATTTTGCCTCTATTTTTTATTTTTTTTTGCAGGTTGTGAGAAGAAATTTTTGTGGGAAGTCAGATCTAGGCCCTGGAGGGTAAGATCTGGCCCACAAACCGATTCTTACAGGGGCACTGTTTTGCTGTCCAAGGGTTTCAGATTCAGTCTCTGTCAGATTTAGAAATTTGTTGTAGGGTTTTGAAGCAAAGAGAATTAAATTTTCATTAAGTTTCCAGAAAAAAAAGAAGCTCAAAGCTGCACGAGCCATACCCTCCTCTACGTGAATCCATTTTTTCTGATTACACTGGCCATTCCAGCTTCCACGCAGCTCACTCATTCCCGTTCATGTTGCTGCCTCGTGCCACCTTTCCGTTACTGCCAAAACACTGCAGATCGGTTTCTTCTTCTTTGCTTCTTATTTACGTTACTCTTACCACTTCGCAGTCCCTCCATTCAGTTGCCAGCTCCATCAAACCGTTGCCTCTTCTTCCTCTGCGGATCTGCAAACCCTTCCACGCTCTTACCTGCTATGCTGCTCATGCGTTCATTCACCTCTCGGTCTACCTTTGCCCTCACTCCCATCGCATTCCTTTTCTCACACTGAGTCTTCATCAAAGCCGCAACTCTTCCTTCGTTTCTCTCTAACTCTAGATTGCAGCTCCCTACGCAGCCTTTTCCCTATTCTTCTGCCTCCTCTCATCATAGCCTCTTTCTGCCTGCGTCTTATCCCCAACCCGCATTACGTTCCTTCACGCCGCTTCCTACCTATCGCTCGAGCTTCTCTGCTTGTCGTTGAGCATACCTGCATTAACATTCTATAGCAAAGCATTACGATTTTATTGTGCCGTTAGCATATTCATAGCATTGTTTATAATTTAGAGTTAGGCATCTGTCGATTTAATTATATTTTTAGTTTACGTATTCAGTTTTTAGTTTAGAATTTTTCATTCCTTAGGTTAGGATTTATTTGGCTTTATTTTGCTTGATTTTATATTTAATAAATAAACAAAAAATAATGATAAAAAAGTCTCATAAAATATAAAAAGGTATAAAAAGGTCCCTTTAGTTTAAGCTTAGATTAGGACTTTAATTTTGTTTTTATTTCAACCTTTTAAAAAAATAAAAATAAAAAATAAAAAATAATAATAATAAAAAGGTTCTTATAAATTAGATTCTGGTTTAGGTTTTTAGGATTTAGACTTTTCTGAATTTAGTTTTAATTTTGTTTAAAGTTAGAACCATAAAATATAAAAATCATAAAAAAATTAAAAATAAACAAAAATAAATAAATAAATTTGAGTTTCATTTTTTTAGTTTAGAGGTTAAGTTTTTATAGAACTTAGACTTCTGTGATCCATAGCATGTAAGAGAGATTAATTTCGGCAAAATCACATAAAAAATTATTCGTCAACGCGTTTCAAACCAATTAGTGTGGTTCATCGTCCTGATGACGAACCACACTAGTTGGTTCGAAACGCGTCGACGAATAATTTTTTATGTGATTTTGCCGAAATTAGTCTCTCTTACAGTGTAAGTTTTGTTTTACTAACATAAAAAACAAAAATAAAAATAAAAAAATAAAAAAAGGCATAAAAAGGTTCCTTTAGTTTCTATAGATTAGGTTAGTTTTAGATTAGATTTTTTTTTAGTTTTGTTTCATTTTGAATTTAAAATTTTAAAATCATAAAAATTATATATATATATATATATATATATATATATATCATAAAATTATAAAATTATAAAAAGCAAAAAGAGGTTTCTTTTAATTTAGTTTAGACTTTAGTATTATTTAGATTTTAGATTTAAAGTTCCATTTATTTTGTCTTTAGTTAGCTTAGTTTAGTTTTATTTGAAAATATAAAAAATATTTTGGAAATTTTTTGCCAGTTTCAGTCTTGGCTCAAGGATTTGTCATGTTTGCGAAATATCTTTTCTGCTGAGGCTAAAATTTTGATGTGGGATTAATATTTATCATTTCTTTATGTGGTTAAACATGCTTAAATGTTCATTTGAAGATTAACTATATGAAAGTGATAACTGGTTAGCATTTAAAATTACGTGGTTATTTAAAGCATTCAATCTTTAGAATTTTAATTGCCGGAATATTGTTAAGCCATTGAGCATTTATCGATTATCTCGCATTTGGCAAAATTAATCTTTGTTTGGGTTATTTGATGGTAAATGATTGTTAATGAGTTCATATTTATGCAGTATTTGATAAACAATTATTTTGTCATTAACTCCATAAGGCACTGGTCTATTAACTTAATAAAATCAAATAAGTGCTTGTTTTCCCTCGTGTCTCTCAACCCAACTGGTCCACAGTTGGTCATCCATTGTCCCATATGGTCTACCCCCCTTAGCTGCAGGAGACAGGCTTAAACAGAGAGATCGGGGATCAGGGTGACAGCCCCCGGTCTGAGCGTTGTCGTGACAATCTGTGCGACAACATTCCCTTTGACCAGGAACTTGTCCAACCTCCCTCTTAATTAGGGATTTGTCAGACCTTCCTCTTAACTAGGGATTCTCCTTTACATCAACAACTTTTTCTTCGTGGGTCCTTCAACTGCTTGATCAATTTCCTTGATGTCATGAAATTCAGTTGAGCTTCTTCCTTGTAGGTCATTAGCCATCCATCACTTTCCTTTTTGGTTCGTCATGTCATTCCTTTCTTCATGGAAAGTGGCCTTCTTGATACATATCTGGAACCTTCGTCATATGGCTACTTCTTCCTCATCATGTTTCTTTCAAGGATTTCCATCCACCATATGAATGCTAGTTGTACTTGTACTTACAACTCTTGTTCCAATAGCCCTGCATGAACTCATCCAGATAGTATTGAAGAAATCAAAACATAACATTAAATCAAATAGTACCTTACGAGATGGCTCTTCATCATGACATCTTCCTGTAGGTATTAGCATCGTGCATACATGTTGACACATCTCCCAAAAATATCCATTGTCAAGGGTCTTCATCTTTTTAAGACTTCCATCAGAGTCTTCATATATTTCTGGGAGATTTCCTAGTCAAATATTCTTGGTCTTTTGGATGTTGATTGCCTTCATCATGGTTACATATCTCATGATCTCTTCCTTCCTCACACATTCCATTCCCAAGAGCTTTCAATCAGAGTTTCTTGATTGTAGTTAACCACCTTATACTTCATATGAGGACATATTATGTTGATTTCATCTGGTGTAATTTATTCCTTCCTGCATCTTTTCGAAGGAGGAGATCCTTTTTCTCTTGATCATGCTTCTCAAGATAGAAGTAGTAATCCATGTTACTTGCAACCATACGACATGACTTTATAATATTAAATACACTCATTTTACCTTTGGGTCATCTAGGCTTCTTCCAACAACTTCCTTGATTGAAAATATCTTCAACCCCTTGATCTGCTTCATTTCTCATGTCATCATACCATCGTCTCATCAATTCCATAAGTTGGATTTCTTGATGAAACACTTGCTTCCTCTCTAGATTAGTGAGCCCTTTGTCAAGGATTCCATCAGAGAATCTTGAGGATCTTGCATATCCCCATCTGGTAGATCTTTCCTTTTTGACTTGATGTATGATGAACCTTGTCTTGGATCGCTTCTTCCTTTCCTTTAATGTCCAATGAGGTTCCCAGAGCTATATCCTTCATGTTTGATTGTCATGGATTTTGTCCTTCACGATTCCCATGGTGATGTCACGAGCTCTCGTTTCTAATGCTTCCATGATGCCACGATACATCTTATTATCATGGTCATATCTGTACCAAAAGATTTAGGAGCTTATGATAGGATCCTTTTGTGAGGGATATCATCTCAATCATAGTAGAGATTTGTTACTTCCTCTTTCCTTTGTCCTTTTCTTCAGCTTCCTCCACCCTTTCGGCAGTATGAGTTTTCTTTCCATAATCTTTCCATAGCATTGAGTCTTAGCTATACAATTTGAGGATCAAACTTCTCTTTCCTTTCTGCACATGTTTGAGTCCTTTAATCTTCAATACTTTTGATATCAACTTTTCTCTATCTAGCATAGAGACCACAGATTGTTGTATGAGGTAACCTTCTTGTTCATGGACATTTGTTACCTTGCTTATTAGTTAAAACAATGATGATTAATTTATTTCCTAATTGAGATCTTATGAAGATATTCCTTCATTCTTTGATACCTTCAATCAGGTCTAAGTGATATGACCTTCTTCACTGTATTTCAGAGAGTATATCTTCTAGCATTTCATATTTCTCTTTTATGTCACCTCTCCTATTACATAGGGATGATAGGACCTAGGACTGATTTTATTTAGTGTGGAAAAAGTCGGGAATAAATCCCGATTAAATCCCGATTTTTTTATTTTTTTGGCTGGCCGATTAAATCCCGATTTTTTGATTTTTTTGGCTGGCCCGTTTAATTTTGCCGACTTTTTCGAAAAACTCCCGACTTTAACGACTTTTTCAACTTTTGGACCCTTGCCGATTTAATCCCGACTTCGACTTTTTCCACATTGATTTTATTTGACTTATCTTCCCGGGACTATATCTATCCTCCTTTCTTATGCAAGGAATCTTGATGACCCAACTGATTTATAGATCTCCTTGCAAACACGAAGTCATTTAACCGAACTTGATTATAGAATGAAAAGATACTTACTTGACATGTGAAAATGAAATCTTCATCTTAATTGCTTTGATGATGGTTGAAGAAGATATATTAGAGCTTCTTCTCGGATGATCTTCTTTCAAATGGGAGAGCCTTTCAATAGAAAAGGTTGCTCCTTTTGATGAGGATGATTTGCTGCTTCCTCAGATGATCTTCTTCTAGGGCAAGGAGATGATCTTTTGAAGATGTCCATGCCTTATTGCCTTCAATATGCTTTGCCTTCTTTTGTAGTGTAATCAGGATTGCTTCTAGGATAACAACCTTTTTCAAGATGACGTGATCTTCGATTCTGAGGTCCTTTGAGCTTCATTGCTTTGTAGACATCTTGATGAAAGTCTTGGTTTCCTTTTGACGATGACTGTGGAGTCAAAAGTTAGACTGTCTCCTTGATTATATAGACAAAAACCCTTGCTGTTGTAGACTGATCCTTCAACTTTGACAAGGCCCTTCAACTTGCTTTGATGCGCTTCTTGAAGCTGATTCTTGAATGTCTCTTTTTGCTGCCCTTCCTTTGACTTCAACACCTTACCTCTGATACCATGTTGAAGAATCTAGGGCAGTTAGAGTTAATGAGATTCTTCTTGCATGATAACTATTTGTGAGTTATTTAACTTTACTTCTTAGCATGATCTTCACTTGTTATTATTATTAGAGACTGTCTTCTTAGTTCATCAAATAGCTACCAAAAACAAAGAGACAAGAACACACGATGTTGGCTTTCTACGAGGGCCAAAACCTCTCCCTCTTGGAGAGAAAAACTTGCACAAAATTCTTCTTATAGAGATTCCATTTGACGAATACCAAGATCATGACCCTTGGTCTATTATGCCACTCCAAGACCAAGACATCCATCCTCTTCTTAGTATTGAGATAACACTGAGGCCATTACTACGCCACTGAGATCTTCATTACTGCTGCAACACTATTGCTGCACCTTCACTGAGATCATAACCGTGTGATTGTGTCTCCATTAAGATTGAGACCATATCTATGCTAAGATCATGACTGCACCTTCGTGATAGAGTGTGTTATTATGAAACCTTCTCATCATAATTCTACCAAGACTGTAACTTCAACTAGAGAGTGTCACTTCGTGATTGTTCTCTTTTCAAATATGCAAAGACTATCACTGTATCTAGAGAGTAGGCCAAGAGAGTGTCACTTCATGATCCTCCACTTTTCAAATATGCCGAGACTATAGTGCTTCTTCTATGATCATTGAGACAGGGAGGACGCCGAGATTATATTCCTTAAGACAGTGAGGAGACTGAGAACATTAATCTTGATAGTACCCATCCGAAGAACAAAGATTTTAGAGATTTGCGAGATCTTGAGACTGTGATTACTCACTGTAATCACCACCGAAACTTTAGAGACATCCGAGATTATGTCTGCCTGTAATGCGGATACTTTCCACGCCTATATTAGTAGTTAGTCTTGTATATAATCCGACATAAGTGAGGGAACGTATGTGACTTCCTTTTGATCCGACATGACTGTGATTTATCTTGTTTGGAGGCTGACTTCATCAAGAGTGATGATGCTTGTCTTTGGAGAGCATTTAGACTTTTCTATAGACTTGAATTTTGATTTTTGGTAGCATCAGATGTGCTCTAGCCATGGAAATTGGTGGAGAGGCCAAGGCACATAAGATCTCCAATACCCAGAAATCGTTTAGGGAAATTCCACCTAGATGAAGAGATGTTAAATAATTAATATTTTTAATGTGACCCTAAGTCTAAACTTAGGAAAATTAAAATATTAATGTGTATTAATATAATATGGGTGAGAAAGTTCTAAATAATGAGGATCAAGCCAAATCTAATCTTATCCGTTGATTAGGGACTTAATCTCGACCGTTGAATTGTCAACAGGAAAAGTATAAGAGGAGTCTTGAGGGTCAGTTGGAGATACACCAAGTTGATCAAGAATTTGATTTCCTGGGGCAGGGTTTGCTGAGAAATCAAGTTAGTGATCTGTTGCAGTGAGGGGAAGTTTGGCAGAAGGCTGAGAATACATAGCAGAGAGGCAGAGATAGTGCCAGAGAGACAACGCAGAGCTTAGGAAGGCTAACACAGAGGCAGCGAGGACTGACGCAGAGGCTGAGGGGGCCAGTGCAGAAGGCGCAAAGGGCCAAGAGGTTGACACAGAAGGCGAAGAGGCTGATGTAGAGGCAGCAGAGGCTAGCAGAGCTGACCCTGGGTTGAAGAGGCAACACTGAGGAATTTTCGTGGGGCAGACTGGGAGCTGAGAGGCAGACGTAGAGTTGTAGGGGATGATGTTGTTCCAGGAAGAAGCTTGGAGTAGCTTTTGCTGTCTAGCTAAGGAACTGTCGAAGTTGTTGTGGGATCAATCATCCGGTTGTTGATCAACCGAAATATCTGTCTTTGACGAGAGGTACTTCTGCCAAGGAAAATCTCTGAAGGTGAGCCATTTCTGGCACCCTAGTTGTATTCAAAAACTGCATAATAATAAGACCCTCATATCTGCTGCACCGGTTTTCCAGCATTGGCTTTTTTTGGGGACGATTGTCCAAAAATAATGGTGTCCCTTGTGTGATTGCCTCAGTTATTTCAATTGTTGATCTGTATATGTGTGAATGCTTCATTTGTGTTTATTTCGGTATTTATATTAATAAATAACTTGTTAATGGAAAGAACAAGTAGGAGATAATAAAGCAGATAATGCAATAGGGATTTCTAATGTGTCAGACTTAGAAATTTCCACATGGTATCAGAGGGGTTGTAGATCATAAGAGGACTGAAGGCACTAACAAAAATCTAAAATTTGCAATAGTAGCAGTTGTCCTGAGAGACATCATTGTTCCAGTGCAGAAGCAACAAGAGAAGAAGTGACGCCGAGCCTGCATCAACATTCGAACAAGGAGGAGGGTCAACGCAAAGGATTAGAGGGTCAGATCAAACCTACGTAGTGCCCGATCATCTTTCTCAGCCAGGAAGGATCGACATTGTCCAGGAGTAGCAGATTCAGCCTTTGTCGGGATGGCGCAGAGCCTAAAAGGCTTAGTTTCTTTAGTTGCCTCGGCTTGGGAAGCTGTTGGCAGATTGTGATTTGAGGAGCTGGTGGGACGCTGTTTTTGTCGATACAGGACAATGTCTAAGGAGACGGAACCAAGGTAGAGGGAGTCACTACCTTGACAAATTTATAGCCAAAGAGTCCAGATCCGAGTTGCAGTTGCAAGGAGGATTGGAGAGGAGCGGTTCAACAGTTGGCCAAAGGATTTCCAGGAGGGAAATCAAGACTTAGAGGGAGATTTCTAGGAGGGCATTCGAGACTCAGAGGGAGTCCAGAAGAGGAGCTGAAACGGTAGTGAACAAACAAAGGGATTAGGATAGGTTGGATGTGGCTTCCAACTTTGTCGTTTGGAAGACCAGGATCCTGGCAGTCTTGGATCGACATCGCATCAAGGACTATGCCTTGAAAACCATGGTTATCCCAGTTGACCCAACTGAGAAAGAGAAGTATGAGGATGCAATGGCAAGGATGAAGTGCACAATCCTAGACGGGGTCAAAGATCATGTCATACCACATATTGCTGAGAAGAACACAACAAAGGAGATGTGGGAAACCCTAACCACCTTATACTAGGTCTCTTCTGCGCAGTGGAAGATGCTATTGGAGAATCAGTTGCAGTCATATCAGATGCAGAAGGGAGAGCAGATAGATCCATTCCTCCTCAAGATGCAGGAGATTCGCGACCAACTTACTTCCGTGGGGTCTACCCCAGATTTAGAGTTTATGGTTAGGACTGCCCTGAATGCAGTCTCCGAGGAGTGGGAGACATTTTTCCAAAGTATTTTGGGTAGGGATACTCTTCTCAGTTGGGAAGAAATGTGGGCAACTCTTCGATAGGAAGAGATCAGGAGGATGACCACGGCGGGGAGTAGTAGTAAGGGAGCTCGAGTCAAGAAAGAGGAGGAGGATGCGACTCTAGCATCTGCGGGACAACAAGGGAAGCGGAAGAAGAAAGACATCTCCAAGTTTAAATGCTTCCATTGTGGGGAGCTGGGACATTATGCATCCCAGTGTCGCGGGAAGAAAAGGGAGAGGCTTCCGATTCAAAGGCAGCTTCAGGTAAGGCAGAAAAAGAGGTTGAGACTGATGACGATTGTGCCATGAGTGCTCATGCACCTCTAGAGAAGAGGTGGGGAGACATCAAGTTGTTGTCCGGAGGACTACATGCTAAGGGCAAGATCCTTGAGGTTCCCAAGATCAGGCTACGGGAGCCCTTAACGACAACAACATGATGACAGATGTCGGGGCAAAGTGTGATGGAGCAGCAAGGTAGGACTAGAGTGCAGAAATTTGAGGCAGCGCAGTGGGGGTTGCAACAGTGCGAGAGGCACATAAGTGTTTGCAGTAGTGTAGATACAACCAATGTTGCACGAAGCGGGAGCGAAGCGGAAGCGCGAAGCGGAAGCGCGGAGCGCGGAAGCGTCATTTTCCAAAAATCTAGGAAGCGAAGCGTCCGCGGAAGCGTCTGCTATATATATATATATATTTTTATATTTTTTTGCATTTTACTCAAAACAAACATCCAAATACCAAATTAATTGTAGAAGACATGAAAACATGCATTTATTTTTGCATAAATCAAGATAGATATGGCATCCATGATTCCCATGTAGTTACTAGTTATGTACAACAATCATCATATTCTAGCTATTACAACATACATCAAATTTTTAAGCATATTATAAAACATAAAACATTTAAGCATATTAATAAACTAAACATAGAGCATATTATGATTTATCTAGCAAGTGAGCAACTGTCAACATTTGTCATGTCCAAAATTCAAATAATAATGTTTACAAAATATGTCACTTGGTCACCGCCAAGCCAAAAAGGTTCAAAATTCAAATTCACAAGTCTACAAGTCTAATGAGTAATCTATGACAAAAAGTAGTAGATTGTGAATAGCAAGCTTCCTCCTCCTTCTCCTAGCTCCTCCTTCTTCACTCCTCCAAGCTCTCCTCTCTTTCCTCTCCTTTCCTCTCTTCTCTTCTCTCTCCTCTCTTCTCTTCTCCAACTCTCATAAACTCAAAGTGAGAAAATGAGAGAGAATGGGGCTTTATTTCTTTTCTAAAGTCACCTAAAGTCACCCTAAGTCACCCTACCCACCCCCTCATGCTTAGTTAAGTTAAATTTTTAAAAGAAATTAAAAAAAAATTATGTTTATTTTGCTGCCCCGCGGGTTGCGCCCAGGTTGCGTCCAGGTTGCGCCCAGGTTGCGCCCAGGTTGTGTCCAGGTTGCGCCCAGGTTGCGTCCAGGTTGCGCCCAGGTTGCGCCCAGGTTGCGCCTAGGTTGCGTCCAGGTTGCGCGATTCGGAAGCGCGATTCCGGGGCAACGCCACCTAAAATGGCAGGAAGCGCACTTAAAAGCCGGAATCGCGCCACCTTAATTTTGGAAGCGCGCTTCGCCTATGGATTCCGGGACGATTCGCCTCGAGTCGCGATTCCGGCTTAGGATCCGGGGGGGGGGCGATTCCTGCAACTATGGATACAACATAAGGGGCATAGGATAGCAGCTGAGGTAGCTTCAACATCGTGAGGCTTCCCACTGACCGGGATGTCAGTATTTGGGAGAAGTCAGTTACTTACTTCTCGGTAACTGAGTTGCAGTGCAACATTTAGCAGTGGCAGTGCTATGGGCAACATGAGGTAGCATTTTTGAGAGGGAGCTGCAGTACAAACGTAGCAGTGACAGTGGTAGTGTCGTGGACAACAGTACAAGAAGCAACAATGCAGAGGATGTGAGGCAGCAGGCCGATGTTTCTGTGGTGAAGCATTACTAGAGCACATTCCTTGCTATGAGGGAGAGTTGAATTTTTCGTAGCATCGGAGGTGCTCTAGCCACGAAAATTGGTGGAGAGGCTAAGGCACATAAGATCTTCAAGACCCAGAAATCGTTTGGGGAAATTCCACCCAGATGAGGAGATATTAAAATAATTAATATTTTTAATGTGACCCTAAGTCTAAACTTAGGAAAATTAAAATATTAATGTGTATTAATATAATATGGGTGAGAAAGTTCTAAATAATGAGGATCAAGCCAAATCTAATCTGAGCCGTTGATTAGGGACTTAATCTCGACCGTTGAATCGTCAACAGGAAAAGTATAAGAGGAGGCTTGAGGGTCAGTTGGAAATACACCAAGTTGATCAAGAATTCGATTTTATGGGGCAAGGTTTGCTAAGAAATCGAGTTAGTGATTTGTTGCAGCAAGGGGCAGTTCAACAGAAGGCTGAGAATACATTTCAGAGAGGCAAAGATAGTGTCGGAGAGATAGCGTAGAGCCTAGGAACGATGACGCAAAGGAAACTAGGACTGATGCAAAGGCTGAGGGGGCCAGCGTAGAAGACGCAGAGGGCCAAGAGGTTGACGTAGAGGCAACAAAGGCTAGCAGAGCTGACACTGGGCTGAAGAGGTAGCGACTGAGGAATTTTCGTGGGGCAGACTGAGAGATGAGAGGCAAACGCAAAGCTGTAGAGGGTGACGTTGTTCCAGAAAGAAGCTTGGAGCAACTTTCGCTGTCCAGCTAAGGAACTGTCCAAAGTTGCTGTGGGATTAATCACCTGGTTGTTGATCAGCCGGAATATCTGTCTTCGAGGAAAGGTACTTTTGCCAAGGAAAATCTCTGAAGGGTGAGCCATTCTGGCACCCTAGTTGTATTCAGAAACTGCATAATAATAAAACCCTCATATTTGTTGCATCGGTTTTCTCGCATTGGGTTTTTTCGGGGATGGTTGTCCAAAAATAACAATATCCCTTGTGTGATTGTCTCAGTTATTTCCAAAAATAACGATGCCCCTTGTATTACTGTCTCAGTCATTTCAGTTGCTGATCTGTATATGTGTGAAGGTCGCATTTGTGTTTATTTTGGTATTTATATTAATAAATATCTTGTTAATGGAAAGAACAAGTAGGATATAATAAATCAGATAATGCAGTAGGGATTTCTAATGTGTCAGACTTAGAAATTTCCACATTGAATACAATACACGTGTTCAAAAAGAGTTCTTTATTCATGACTTTGACTCTTTGACCTTTAAATATAAATCCTAAGGCTCTTAATGGGAGCCATCTATAAAATAAACCTCTTGCTCATGAAACCCATGCAACAAGGCATAATAACAAATTCATTTTATTGTTTACAAAAATCATAATTACAATGTCATGAAGACCGAACCTAGTTACACTTTCTTCAACAATATGAAGTATGAGGTGGTTGACTACAATTAAGGAACTTTGATTGGAAGCTCCTGGGAAAAAAATGTATGAAGAAAGAAAGGAAGAGATCATGAGATATGAAACCAGGATGAAGGCTATCAACATCCAAAAGACTGAGAAGATTTGACTAGGAAATTTCCCGGAAAGATATGAAGACTAATAAAAAGATGGAGACCCTTGACAATGGATATCTTTGGGAGATGTGTCAACATGTATGCAGGATGCTGATACCTATAGAAAGAGGTCATGATGAAGAGCCATCTCGTAAGGTACTATTTGATTTGATGTGATGTTTTGATTTCTTGAATAATATCTTTTTGAAGTTTTTAAGTCTACCAGTTAGAAACCCTCCATGCACTTTACTGATTTATTCCTATCTACTTGTTCCGTCACTTAACAAGTTATTTACAATGTAAATATTGAAAATAAACACTAGTGCATGCTCAACATAGTACAAATCATCAATTGAAAGAAACAGAAACAAGCACACAAAATGATACCGTTATTTTTGGACCAATGTCCCTGGAAAAACCCAATGTGGGAAAACCGGTGCAGCTATTTAAGGGTTTTCTTACTAAGCAATTTCATAGTACAATCTAGGTGACAAATCTGGCTTACCCAACAAAGAACGCCCTTGACAGTAGTGCCTCTCAGATTGAGAGAAATATCTCTGTTGAAACCCCGGATAAACCCTCCCAAACCCCAGCATCTGCCTCTCTAGACTGCGTCAGTGTCTCTTTGCCCAACGTTGGCCTTGCATCACCCTGAATAGACTTGCATCAGCCTCAGGAGTCATCAGCCTTCTAGCCCTCTGCGTCAGCTACGCTGGCCTCTCTGAAGCACTACGCAACTCCTGGCTGCCTCTGCGTGGCTCTACGTGAGCCCTGGCTGCTACTGCATCACTCTCTCTGGCTTCTGCACTGATCTCCTGACACTATCTCTGCCTCTTTGTCTCTTTGTACTCATTGCCCCTCAGCTGCAACTCCGAGCACTGATTCTATCTCTCTTGGCAAACCCTGCTCTAAAGAATAGAATGACTGATCATCTGGTGTACTCTCCAAGTGACCCTCAAGCCTCCTCTTATACTTTTCTCGATGACTTATCAACGACTGAGATTAAGCCCCGAATCAACGGCTAAGATTAGATCTGGTTTGATCCATGTCTTTTGGACCATTCTAACATAGTTTTATATTAATCCACATTAATATTTTAATTTCCCTAAGTTTAGAGTTAGGGACTACATTAAAAATATTAATTATTTTAATATTTCTCAAACTGTTTAGAATTTGCCCAAACCCTTTCTGGGTATTGGAGATCTCATGTGCCCCAACCTCCCCACGAAATTTCGTGGCTAGGGTATATCTGATGTTACCCCAAATCAACATACCTGGATGAGTTCATGTAGGGCTACTGGAACAAGAGTTGTAAGCGCAAGTACAACTAACATTCATGTGGTGAATGGAAATTCCTGAAAGAAGCATGATGAGAAAGAAATAGCGATATAAAGAAGGTTCTAGATATGTCCCAAGAAAGCTACTTTCCATGAAGAAAGGAATGACATGACGAACCAAGGAGGAAAGTGATCGATGGCTAATGCCCTACAAGGAAGTGTTGGAAATACTGAGAGGGGGGGTGTTAAGTTTTAGGTATGTTCTATGCTTAGAGCAATTTATTTCAATTTTCATAGTTATCTCAATATCTTTTCCTAATTAGCAATCACATCAGCATTAAAGTAAACTGCAAATAAAACATAAACATAAATCGCAAAAGACAAGCGAAGACAAGAGGACACAACATGTGGCGCTAGCCAGGGACAAACCCCAATGTTGGGAAACCCTTGATCAATTCTTCTTATATGTTCTTCAATAGTTCAGCAGAGAGAGAGAGATAGTACATATACATCAGAAGTCAACACTTTGACTTGACAAGATAAGAACATAGATCTTCTTTCAGAAGATGTCTCATGAGGTAACTGATATGGACTCATGTGATTCCATCACCCTATCATAGTGCTGCACCATGCTGCACCATTATACCATGCCCATCATCACAGAGCTGCACCACGCTGCATCACTGCTATAAGCTGTACCTCATCATGCTGTACCCATCTTGCTGCTCTTCATCTTCTTGCTGCACACATCATGCCACTGCACCATATCATCATGTTGCACCTCCTCGTACTGCATCTTCAAACTATACCTTACTGTGCCTATCATGCTGCATCCCCTTGTACACTTGTGCTGCAGCACCTTGATACATAGCCCATAACAACTCTTGCTATGGTGCTATGGCCTGTGGCCTAGCACGTAGCAACAAACGTATCACAGATAGTGTCCAATCATTATTAACGCAACAACATTTAGTGTACAGAAATGTCAACTCTTGAACATGCTGTAATGCTGCAATTCAGGACTGATTAGGGTACAGACCACAGTCCCTAACAGCCCATCTAAGCTGGCCCAGAATTGCTCTTAATGAATGTGGTTTTCCTCCAATGAGTTGCTGCCCTCCACACTGCATCATAATAGTCCTCCTTGATATAGTAGACCTCCCAAATCGTCCCACTAATGAACTGCTGTAACCTTCTATTTTCCTGTGGCTAGGGCAGTCATGAGACTGTATATAAGGAACCATTCAGATCCCTTCTCACAGCAGTCTAAGGGCACATGAAACCCTCCACAAATGTGGCCTAGAATAGTGTTAAGGTGACTGTGTTTAGGCCTATGTTCAGCGATGTATAGACTGCATCTAGGGCACATTTAACCCTTCCTTAGATATGCAGTTAAGGCTCCTTTAAGGCTTCCTCATGTCTGAGGATTAGGGCTGCCTTGCTGCGTGTAGAAGTTCCCCTAAACAGTGGGTAGATCTCCCTTCTTTGCTGCGGATTAGGGCCTCCACTTCGCTGCGTATAGGGCTCCTTAGATCTGCGGATTAGGGCCTCCACTTAGATGCATATAGGGCTCCTTCTTTGCTGCATATTAGGGCCTCCTTGAGACAGCAGTTAGGGCTCCTTTTGGATGTGTGTTAACGCCTCCTTTAGACAGTTGTTAGGGCTCCTTTTGGCTGTGTATTAGGGCCTCCTTTAGATAGCTGTTGAGGCTCCTTTTGGCTGCGTATTTGAGCTCCCTTTGACTGTGGCTAGGGCTGCGTTCTTCAACTCCTTCTAGGGCACATAAAACCTTTTCTTCACTGCGTTTAGGGCTTCTCCCTCTTGATCTCTCTAGCCACTAAACCCAAACGAGTGGAGAGAGATCTTAGGAGAAGTGAGTGTTTAAATGAATTGAAGACCTCCTCCTTTTATAGTAAAACGTGGAGCACAAGAGGGGGCAAATTAGGTGCTGGCCAACCTTGACGAATTGTCCCATAACACAAATAAAATCATATCTCCATGAATACTTATCGGAATCAGATAATTTTTAGATCAATCCTACACCTCTTGATGAGAGGAATCTAAGAAAAATATCAGCTGTCATTAATAAGATGACCCACTTGGAGTTTGGCCCTAGTTTCCAGTTTTAACACTCCCTCTCAACTAGGGAGAACTCCATCCGTTGATCCATATGTCTGACTGTACTATCTCTTCCATCAGTGCCTTGCACTGCTGAGCTCTATTCTGCTCTACTCTGCTGAACCATGAAGAAGAAGAATTGATCGAGAATATCTCATGCCATTCTCTGCTGACCCGAAGTTAGTTTCATCTGTAGAGAGTATGTCATATCACTCTTACTAACCCGAAGTCAGTTTTATTGATCCCAAATCAATATCACAAGAGAGTGTCTCAAACCACTCATATTGATCCCATATCAATTTCATTGATCCCAGACCAATGGAAGTCATCCTAGCATAGGGAGTATGGTAGATACAACGATGCATCCATCGATAGAACTACTGTGGTCCCTAACCCCATTTCCCTGCTCATTGATCAGATGAGAGGTACTTCCCATGAGTCCCAGACTGTATGGGTAGGATGCCTCGACAGGAGAACTAATCATCCTGTCCCAAAGTCGCCACGGGAGAACTAATCATCCCGACCCACAGTGGAACTAAGCATCTTGTTTCGCAGTTGCAATGGGAGAACTAATCATCCCAGCCCACAGGAGAACTAATCATCCTGTTCCATAGTCACCACGAGGTATCACAGGGAAAGGTTGAACTTGTCATCTTGTACATAGCGCACCACCAAGAGGAGGGTGAGTCATCTTGTGGTCATATGTCGCTCTAGTAAATACTCCAAGTGCCCTAGAGCTCCTAGTGCTCAATGCATGCAACATGTAGTTCCCTTATACGAAGGTTTTTCAACGACTCCAAGTCGTTTGGGAAAATCACAGATTTGACCTTTCCCCGGGGCTTTGACAAAGTGTATGCGACCTATACATCAATCTCAATGCGATGGAGCCTCCTCGCTCATTGACTTACCATATCCTAGATTGTTGAAGTTTCTAAATTTACTTAGTTTAGAAACCCTTCATGCACTTTTTCTGATTTATTCCTACCTACTTGCTATTTTTCTTTAACAAGTTATTTACAAACTAAATACTGAAAATAAACACCAATGCATGCTCAACATATTGCAGATCAACAACTAAAAGAAACAAGAACAAACACACCACATGACACCATTATTTTTGGACCAATGTCCCCGGAAAAACCCAATGCGGGAAAACCAGTGTAGCTATCTGAGGGTTTTCTTATTAAGCAATATCAGAGTACAATCTGGGTGCCATAACTGGCCTACGCAACAGAGAATTTCCTTAGCAGCTATACCTCACAGTTTGAGAGAGATCTCCTGGCTGAAACCCCGAAAAATCCTTCCAGCAGCTCCTCAGCACAAAACTGCTCTGCAACCCTAGCGTCTGCACAATCTGGACTGCGTCTGCCCCTCTCTGTCTCACACTGGCCCTATGTCAGCTTTCTGGGCCTCTATGTCAGACACACTGACCTCTCTAGTGCTCTGCATTGCACTTGGCTGCCTCCGCGTGACCCTGCGTGAGCCCTTGTTGGCTTTGCGTCACTCTCCCTGGCTGCTGCGCTGCTCTCCAGACGCAATCTCTGCCTTCTCTCTTTCTCTGTACTCAATACCCCTCACTTGCTCTCCCGATCACTGATTCTATCTCTCTTAGCAAACCCCGCTCTAGAGAATAGAATCACTGATCATCTGGTGTGTTCTCCAAGTTACCCTCAAGCCTCCTCTTATACTTTTCCTATTGACATCTCAATGGCCGAGATTAAGTCCCTAATCAACGGCTAAGATTAGATCTAGCTTGATCCATGTCTTTTGGACCATTCTAACACATTCATATTAATACACATTAATATTTTATTTTCCCTAAGTTTAGACTTAGGGACTCCATTAAAAATATTAATTATTTTAATATCTCCCGATTTGTTTAAAATCTGCCCAAACCCTTTCTAGGTATTGGAGATCTCATGTGCCCCAACCTCTCCACCAAATTTTATGGCTAGAGCACATCTGATGCTACCCCAAATCAACACTCCCTCTTAGTGAGGACTGTGCTCTAGTAATACTCCTCATTGAGTGTTACTCTGATCATTCATCATCTCTACCTGTGCTGATGCTAGGCCTTATTGCCCAACATCCTCTGCATTGCTGCACGCTGTACTGCTGCCCATGCCTCTGCCACTACCGCCGTTGCATCGGTATGACAGCTCCCTCTGCATTCGTGTTGTTGCGGGGCTTTTCTCCCAGCACTGCATCCGCACTACACCTCCTCTCATCATGTTGCATCATGCTGCCCACTGCCGCACTGCAACTTAGTTACTAAGAAGGAAGTAACTGATCCTCCAACTGACCTCTCTGTTGGGCTAGAGACACCTACTGATGCTGAAGCTCTCTCTGCTGCTGACAAGTGCTTCCTCTCTGACTTCTATGCTGCTACAACAACTCTCCTGCATCTCGCACCGCTGCACACTTCTCTGTATCTTCCTGCACTGGTGCAACACTCCTGTGCCTCTCGCACTGTTGCAGCCTGTTAGCCTCGCACTGTCTCGGGACTCCTGCAATCTAAGTCACCGGATTCATCCTAAACCCCCTACGGATCCCGAATCCAGCGAATCCGACACGATTCGGTCCGGATTCGTGTCCAAATCATATGACACGTCGTGTCCGTTTTCGACACGTCAAATCCGAGGTCGTGTCACGATTTTCAAAAGCGTGTCGCGATTTTGGGACACGTGTCCTGTTTCCAGAACTCGCTAAGCTCAGCGCGGGAAAGAAAAGGGCGTGTTTGCTCATTAATATTTCATTTGGCAAGTGATTTGTGTTGTTGCAGCAAGGAGTAGAGCATTTTGGTAGCTTCATGATAAGTCTAGGCCTTAGTATTGATATGCTATTCATGGTAATGTTAAATTCTTAATGTAAAAGTGACATTCTCAATCTTCATTTTCATCCTTTTACTTAAATTCTTAACATTACCATGAAATGACTCAGGATGTTTGAGAGTGGTTCTGGCCTCATTGGATTTCAAATGGAGAAAGTAGAATTTTAGATTTCATTCAAAATCCAGCAGACTTATCAGTTTTTCAGGATTTTAGGATTGAGGGATTGCAATGTTTCCATTGAATTTTGTCATGTATTAGGGTATGGAACTCGTATTTAATCAAGAGCACCAAACCAAGAGCTTCTGAATATGTCTCTCCCGCTCCCGTTTTTGCTCCCGCTCCCCGCTTTCGCTCTTGCTCCCAAGTAACACTGTTCCTGATGATGTGGGTCTGGACACCACTGTTGAGTTGGCATTGGCCAACATGGATCTCAATGATTCAGTGCTAGAGTCTGTTAGATTTGATGACTTAGAGGGGTCAACCTCCATACCAGCAGATGCAGAGGCGACTATGGATACAGGGGAGGAGGAGGATGCAGAGGAGAGCAGTGGGGACCATGATGATGGGGACAGTGATGCTGCTTCTGATGCTGATTGATGCCTTGAGGCTTGCATACCTGTAGTTGTTTTATATTTTCTATTTCTATTTGCCATTGGCATTGCACCAACACTACCTACGTAACACATTTTGATTTGATGACTTAATGAGAAAACTACAATTGTCAGTGTGTTTATCTTACTATCTTGTAGTTGTAAGTTGTCTTTCAGTCATGAATTATGAATCATGATTTAAATTTTTAATAGATTTATCATTTATGTGACCAGTACCACTGACATTTATTTGAATTTTGTATGTACCATGCATGCTAATAGCTATAGATGAAGATCTATGTTTGAAATCAATAACTTTGTATCATTAATTAAAATTTGTGTAAGAAATATGATAATATCTAATTTTTAATATATATATATATATTATAATATATTATATATATATTGTTTTAATATATATATATATTTTTTCTAAATAAAATAATATATAACATGTCCTGTTTCGAGGGGTCAGCGTGTCCGAATCCGACACCACGAATCTTGAATCCTACGTGTCCCGAATCCCCGTGTCAGGTGACTTAGCCTGCAATGTAGCTCTCTCCGTCGCTTCCATCAGCATCCGTCTCTAACCACCTCAGCCAGTCCGGTTACTCCTTGTTGGGGCTCCCGTAGCAAGTTCTAATCCAAGAGGTTGGGTACCTCGAGGATCCTACCCCTCATCGCTTGTAGTCAGCTTGACTACAACTCGATGTCTTTCCACTTCCACTCAAGTGGTGCGTGTGCACTCATGGCACAATCATCATCTGTCAAAACTTCCTTCTCTGCCTGCGCTGGCGCTGCCTAGGTCTCAGAAGACTCTCCGTTACTCTTCTTCCTTGGGCACTGGGTCGCATAATGACCATCTCCCCACAGTGGAAGCACTTGATCTTGGAGAGATATTTTTTCTAACACTTCTCTTGCTTTCCCTCAGATGCTAGGGCCACATCCTCCTCCTCCTGCTTGACCTTGATCCCTTTGCTGCTGCTACCTGTCTTCGACCGCCGTCTGATCTGTTCCTGGCCAGGAGCTGCCCACATCTCGTCCCAAGGTAGGAGAGTCCCTCTGCCCAAGATGCTCTGGACAAACACTTCCCACTCTTTTGAGACAACATTCAGGACTGTCCTCGCCATAAGCTCCTGATCCGATGTCGCTGCTATCGCAGTCAACTGATCTTGGATTTCATTCAGTCCTCCGAGTAAGGAGTAAATCATTTGACCCTTCTTCATCTGATACGAGCTCATCTGGTTCTCGAGCAACATTATTCTCTGCACAAAAGTATGCTAGTACAGGTTCTTGAGAGCCTCCCACATCTCAACTGCCATTTCCTTCTCGTCTATATGTGGTACCACATGATCCGTGACCCCATCAAGGATAATGCACTTGGCCCTCGCCATCGCCTCTTCGTACCTGTCATTATCATTGGGGTCGACTAGGATAGCTACTACCTTCAAGGCGATGTTCTTGACATGATTCCTGTCAAGCACTGATAAGATTCTGGCATTCCAGACTGCGAAGTTTGATGCTCTGTCCAGTCTATACTGGTCTCTTACCACATGTAGTGCCATGACGCTCCTCTACTTCCCTCCTGGAAGTTCTTTGTTTGATTCTCTGAGTCTCTACTTCCCGTTTGGAAGTTTCTTTTGGACTCCCTCGAAGTCATGATTTCCCTTTGGAAATCCTTTTGTCGCTTGTCGAGATGCCCCCTATTCTGATCGTCTTGTGCAACTGCACTGCTGATCCGGGTTCCTCGGCTAGAAACCCTTGGTAACAACTCCTCTGGCCTTGCTCTGTCAGGTACTGTTCTGACTACAATACCTCACCAGCTTCGCTCTGCAATATTCCTACAACCTTCTAGACTCCAGCAATTGCCTCTTTGTGAATTGCGTCAGCCCTTCTCTGCCCCACACTAGCTCCGCGTCACCCCGGATGGGTCTGCGTCAGCCCTCTTGCCCTCCGCGTCAGCACTGCTGGCCTCTCTGAGGCTCTGCGCAGTGCCCGGCTTCTTCTGCGTGGCTCTGGCTAGCTCTGCATCACACTTCCTGGCTTCTGCGCTGCTAGAAACAACGTCTGTCACCTTGGGACAACTGTTTTCTGCTGCTATTGCTCCGCTCGGTTGATGTCTTTTAGTCCTCCTGTGATCTGCAATCACGCTCCTATAGCATTTTGAAGTTTCTAAATTTATTTAGTTTAGAAACCTTTCATGCACGTTTTCTGATTTATTCCTACCTACTTGTTATTTTTCTTTAAAAAGTTATTTACAAAGTAAATACTGAAAATAACACTAGTGCATGTTCAACATATTACTAATTAACAACTAAAATAAACAAGAACAAACACACCACATGACACCATTATTTTTGGACCAATGTCCCTGGAAAACCCAATGCGGGAAAACCATTGCAGCCATTTGAGGGTTTTCTTATTAAGCAATATTAGAGTACAATCTGAGTGTCGTAACTGGCCTACTCAACAGAGAATTTCCTTAGCAGCTATACCTCATAGTTTGAGAGAAATCTCCTGGTTGAAACCCCGGAAAATCCTTCCGGCAGCTCCTCAGCACAAAACTGCTCTGCAACCCCAGCGTCTTCCCAATCTGCACTGCGTCAGCCCCTCTCTGTCTCACGCTGGCCCTACGTTAGCTTTCTGGGCCTCTACGTTAGACACGCTGGCCTCTCTGGTGCTCTGCGCAACACTTGGCTGCCTCTGCATGGCCCTGCGTGAGCCCTTGTTGGCTCTGCGTCACTTTTCCTATCTGCTGCATTGCTCTCCCCGCACAATCTCTGTCTTCTCTGTTACTCTGTACTCAATGCCCCTCAGCTGCTCTCTCGATCACTGATTCTATCTCTGTTGGAAAACCTTCTCTAGATAATAGAATGACTGATCATCGAGTGTGTTCTCCAAGTGACCCTCAAGCCTCATCTTATACTTTTCTTGTTGACATCTCAACGACCGAGATTAAGTCCCTAATCAACGGCTAAGATTAGATCTGGCTTGATCTATGCCTTTTGGACCATTCTGACACAGATTCATATTAATATACATTAATATTTTATTTTCCCTAAGTTTGGACTTAGGGACTCCATTAAAAATATTAATTATTTTAATATCTCCTGATTTGTTTAGAATCTGCCCAAACCCTTTCTGGGTATTGGAGATCTCATGTGCCCCAACCTCTCCACCAAATTTCATGGCTAGAGCACATCTAATGCTAGCCCAAATCAACACTGATAAGGTAGTATATGATGTCTATCCGTTGGCACAATCATCGGTTACGGGATTCCTCAATAATCGAATCCCCCCTGGTTGTCACAAAGAATCAATGTTATTCATCATGTATACAAACAACTCACTGAGGAGTTTCCACAACCAGGCAACTTCACACGAGATCATACTTGTAGCTATGTATTCGGTCTCGGCGGTGCTTATAGCAACCGATTTCTGCTTCTTGCTCATCCATGATATCGAAGCAGAATCCAGAGAGAACCAACACAGAGAAGTGCTCTAGTGATCCTCCACAATACCTGCCTTGTCAGCATTCGAATAATCATGCAGCTTCATATTTCCGGCAGTGTATCTCAATCCATGAGAGATTGCACCCTGAAGATATCTCAGAAGATTCTTGGCACCAATCTAGTGAGGCTCAACCAAATATGAGCTCACCATGCTAACTGCAAAGCATATATACGGACGGAAGTTCACCAAGAACATCAATGTAGATGAGTTTATGAAACTCAGAGGCATTTCCCAAATTTGGTCCGGCATCACCACCATATAACTTTTGAAAGCTAAGATCCTCGAGGTAGTCATGGGCTTCTAGTTTACCATTCCATATATGGAATCCAACTCCCTCTTACTTCTACAAGTGAGAGGGTCTGCACCTATTAGAAATAGGTCGTTTCTTAGAAGGTGCTGGTAGGAGAGGTCTATCATCCACAACCTTCAAACAATGGTTTGGATCGGCTTCACTTTTAGTGAATTTCAGCTTCAGCAAATAGCTATCAATCCTCTCATATTAGGCCCAAGGTGTTTTACTTCAAGCCATAGAGGGCTTCCTTCCACCTGTATATGTTGAAGTTTCTAAGTCTACTTATTTAGAAACCCTCCATGTACTTTATCTGATTTATTCCTACCTACTTGTTCCGTTACTTAACAAGTTATTTACAATGTAAATACTGAAAATAAACACTAGTGCATGCTCAACATATTACAGATCAACAACTGAAAGAAACAGAAACAATCACACCATATGACACCATTGTTTTTTGACCAATGTCCTCGGAAAAACCTAATGTGGGAAAACCGGTGCAACTATCTGAGGGTTTTCTTATTAAGCAATATCAGAGTACAATCTGGGTGCTGAAACTGGCCTACCAATAGAGAATTTCTTTGGCAGTAATACCTCTCAGTTTGAGACAAATCTCTTGGCTGAAACCCTGGATAATCCTTCCGGCAGCTCCTCAACACTAATTTGCCCCAAAAACCCCAGCATTTGCCCAATCTGAACTGCGTCAGCCTCTCCTAGCTCAGTACTGGCCCTATGTCAACCTATCTTGGCCTGTGTCAGCCCCAGGAGGCCCTGTGTTAGCTCTCTGAGCCTTTGCGACAGCTACGCTGACCCCTCTAGTGCTCTGCGCAACACTTAGCTGCCTCTGCGTGGTGCTCCTGCCTCTCTCTTTGGCTACTCTACTACTATCCTGTCACTATCTCTGCCTCTCTTTCTCTCTGTACTCAATGCCCCTCAGCTGCCCTCCCGATCACTAATTCTATCTCTCTTAGCAAACCCTACTTTAGAGAATAGAATGATTGACCACTCTAGATTGTTCTCCAAGTGGCCCTCAAGCCTCCTCTTATACTTTTCCTGTTGACATCTCAACGACCGAGATTAAGTCCCTAATCAACAGCTAAGATTAGATCTGGTTTGATCCATGTCTTTTGAACCATTCTATCACAGATTATATTAATACACATTAATATTTTATTTTCCCTAGGTTTAGACTTATGGACTCTATTAAAAATATTAATTATTTTAATATCTCCTGATCTTTTTAGAATCTGCCCAAACCCTTTCTGGGTATTGGAGATATCATGTGCCCCAACCTCTCCACCAAATTTCGTGGTTAGAGCACATTCGATGCTACCCCAAATCAACACTCCCTCTTAGCGAAGACTATGCTCTAGTAATACTCCTCACTGAGTATTACTTTGATCATCCGGCATCGGTACCTGTGTTGATGCTAGGCCTTCCTGCCCAATGTCCTCTGCACTACTGCCTCCTGTACTTTTGCCCATGAGTCTGCCACTTCCGCTATTGCATCTGTATGATAACTCCCTCTGCATCCGTGCTGTTGTTGGTCTTTTCTCCCAGCATTGCATCTGCACTACACCTCCTCTCATCATGGTGCATTGTGCTGCCTATTGCTGCACTGCAACTCAGTTACTGAGAAGTAAGTAACTGATCTCCCATCTGACCTCCCTGTTGGGCTAGAGACACCCACTGATGCTGAAGCTCCCTCTGCCACTGACAAGTGCTCCCTCTTGGATCTCTGCTGACCTTTGCGCTGCTGCAACAACTCGCATCTCACATCATTGCACACCTCTCTGTGCCTTCTTGCATTGGTGCAACACTCCTGTGCCTCTTGCACTGCTAGCTTTGTGCTGTCTCAGGACTCCTGCATTGTAGCTCTCTCTGTCGCTCCATCCGCATCCATCTCTACCCACATTAGCCAATCCTTCTTCTCCTTGTTGGGGCTCCCGTAGAAAGGTCTAATCCAAGAGGTTGGGTACCTGGAGGATCTTGCCCCTCGTCGCTTGTAGTCCATCTCACTACAACTCAATATCTCCTCACTTCCGCTCAAGTGGTGCATGTGCACTCGTGGCATAATCATCGTCTGTCAAAACTTCCTTCTCTGCCCGTGCTGGTGCTGCCTTAGTCTCGGAAGACTCTCCCTTACTCTTCTTGCTTGGACATTGGGTCGCATAATGACCCAACTCCCCACAGTGGAAGAACTTGATCTTGGAGAGATCCTTCTTCTTCCTCTTTTCCTGCTTTCCCTCACATGCTAGGGCCACATCTTCCTCCTTCTGCTTGACTTTGATCCCCTTGCTACTGCTACCTGTCTTCGACTGTCGTCTGATCTCTTCCTAGCGAAGAGATGCCCACATCTCGTCCCAAGGTAGGAGAGTCCCCCTGCCTAGTATACTCTAGACAAATACCTCCCAGTCTTCTGATACAACATTCAGGGCTGTCCTCATCATCAGCTCCTGATTTGGTGTCGCCTTTATAGCAGTCAACTGATCTCGGATCTCATTCAGTCCTCCGAGTAAGGTGTCAATTGGTTCGCCCTTCTTCATCTGATACAACTTCAACTGATTCTCAAGCAACATTCTCCTCTGCACAGAAGTATGCTGGTACAACTTCTTGATAGCCTCCGACATCTCAAATGTTGTTTCCTTCTCGGCTATGTGTGGTACTACATGATCCTTGACCCTATCAAGGATGATGCTCTTGGCCCTCGCCATTGCCTCCTCGTACTTGTCATTATCATTGGGGTCGACTGGGATAGCTTTCACCTTCAAGGCGAAGTTCTTGACACAATTCCTGTCAAGTACAAATAAGATTCTGGCCTACCAGACTGCAAAGTTCGACCCTCCGTACAGTCTATTCTGGTCTCTTACTCCATGTAGTGCCATGATGCTCCTCTACTTCCCTCCTAGAAGTTCTCTGTTCGACTCCTCTGAGTCTCTACTTCCCATCTGGAAGTTCTCTTCTGGACTCCCTCTGAGTTCTGATTTCCCTCCTGGAAATCCTTCTACCGCTATTGAGATGCCCCCTACTCTGATTGTCTTGTGCAACCGCACCACTGATCCCGGTTCCTCGGCTAGGAAACCTCTGTAGCAGCGCTTCTAGCCTTGCTTTGTCAGGTACTGTTCTGGCTACAGTACCTCACCAGCTCCACTCTGCAATATTCCCACAGCCTTCTAGACCCCAACAACCTGAAGGTGAGAGCTCCTAGGTTTTGCGCAATCTCGACACTAGCAACCTAGCCTCCTTACCCAACTGCGTCATCCCTCCCAGTTACTGCGTGGCTCTGCGTGAGGCTCCCTTTGCATCCTTAGCTTCTGTGCTGCCTCTTCTCGGCTCATCCTTGATGACGTAGGCACTACGTCATCCTTCCTTTGTTGCTACTCTGCTAGAAACAACTTCTGTGACCTCGGGACAACTGGTTTTTGCTGCTATTGCTCCGCTCGGTTGATGTCCTTAGTCCACTTGTGATCTGCAATCATGCTCTGATACAATGTTGAAGTTTCTAACTCTACTTAGTTAGAAACCCTCCATGCACTTTATCTGATTTATTCCTACCTACTTGTTCCATTACTTAACAAGTTATTTACAATGTAAAAACTGAAAATAAACACTAGTGCATGCTCAACATATTATAGATCAACAACTGAAAGAAACAAAAACAATCACACCATATGACACCATTGTTTTTGGACCAATGTCCCCGGAAAAACTCAATGTGGGAAAACCGGTGCAGCTACCTGAGGGTTTTCTTATTAAGCAATATTAGAGTACAATCTAGGTGTCGAAACTGGCTTACACAATAGAGAATTTCCTTGGCAGTAATACCTCTCAGTTTGAGACAAATCTCCTGGCTAAAACCCCAGATAATCCTTCTGGCAGCTCCTCAGCACCGATCTACCCCGGAAATCCCAACATCTGCCCAATTTGGACTGCGTCAGCCTCTCCTAGCCCAGCGCTGGCCTTTTGTCAGCCTATCTTGGCCTACGTTAGCCCTAAGAGGCCCTGCATCAACTCTTTGAGCCTCTGTGTCAGCTACGCTGGCCCCTCTGGTGCTCTGCGCAACACTTAGCTGCCTCTACGTGGCCCTCCGTGAGCACTGGCTGCTCTATTGCTATCTCGGCACAATCTATGCCTCTTTGTCTCTCTGTACTCAATGCCCCTCAACTGCTCTCCCGATCACTAATTCTATCTCTCTTAGCAAACCTTGCTCTAGAGAATAGAATGATTGATCACTCTGGTGTGTTCTCCAAGTGACCCTCAAGCCTCCTCTTATACTTTTTCTGTTGACATCTCAACGACTGAGATTAAGTCCCTAATCAACGACTAAGATTAGGTCTGGCTTGATCCATGTCTTTTGGACCATTCTAACACAAATTCATATTAATACACATTATATGTTATTTTCCCTAAGTTTAGACTTAGGGACTCCATTAAAAATATTAATTATTTTAATATCTCCTGATTTGTTTAGAATCTGCCCAAACCCTTTCTGGGTATTGGAGATCTCATGTGCCCCAACCTCTCCACCAAATTTCATGGCTAGAGGACATCCGATGCTACCCCAAATCAACAATATACTTGAGATTCCCAATCATGAATCTCAATCCCCTCAGGTTGTTCCAAACCTGTGGACCTGCTACATAAGGGGAATGGTCCCCTTGTAAGATTTTCCTTCAGTACATCTCAGACATGTACTTTCATGCTCTTCTTAAATTCAGGTTTCCGAGTCACCATCTGACTCACATCGGTTAGGGCCTCATAAAGTAGATTTCAGGTGTTACAGATGAAATATGTCATGATCCCCAATGGACCATCGTACAACTTGACACAAATTTCCAACCCTAAACCCATGAGTAAAAGCATCTTTGAAAATTTCATTTTCAAACACGTACCTTTCCATCGATGAATGCCACCCTAAAACCTTTGACTTCCATTGTTGAAATGGACACCAGGTTCTTCTTGCGATCAGATACATAAAAGATATTTTGTAAATGAATCGAGTTACCCTCATTCAATTGAGGGGTAACACCCTTTTCGGGATAGGTGGCATCGACTCCAAGTATAATCCCACGAATGTTTCCATCTCTACCAAATTAGAGAGAGAGCACCCTTCTATCCGATGGAGTGCCTTGAAGCACTACAATCAATAAGCCAGATTCCCAAAGAATCTGAAGGAGAGGGCCAATACGAGATAACACTTCTTTATCTTATCAGAAACAACATTTGATTCTTCATACTTGGGGTTCCTATTATTCCTTCGATCATTGAAGATGTCCTTGGAATGATTGTTATCATCATCAAGAGATGTGTCCCTGCTAGTCGGACACTCATTCGCATAATGGCCAAACTTATTTGAACGAAGGCATCTGCCTTTCCTTCCACCCTGAGATCCGGTCTTCCCAGTGAAGTGATCTTCAGGTAGGCCATGTTCCTCTGCGCCATTTTGATAATATTCTCTGCTTCAACTTCACCCTCGGTGAATTTGAAGAGGGATGAGGAATCCATTGATCATTTTGTTCTTTCCCAACTGTCTTTGGTGATTGCTCTTTCACTCTTGCTTGGGCTTTGTCTTCACCTCAGCTCTGAAACCATGTTAAGTTTTAGGTATGTTCTATGCTTAGATCAATTTATTTCAATTTTCACAGTTAGCTCAATATCTTTTCTAGATTAGCAATTACATCAGCATTAAAGTAAACTGCAGATAGAACATAAACATAAATCGTAGAAGAGAAGCCAAGACAAGAGGACACAAGATGTGGCGCTAGCCAGGGACAAACCCCAATGTGGGGAAACCCTTGATCTTTTCTTCTTATATGTTCTTCAATAGTTCAGTAGAGAGAGAGAGATAGTGCATATACATCAGAAGTCAACACTTTGACTTGACAAGATAAGAACATAGATGTTCTCTAAGAAGATGTCTCATGAGGTAACTGATATGGACTCACGTGATTTCACCACCCTATCATAGTGCTGCACCATGCTACACCATTATACCATGCCCATCATGACAGAGCCACACCATGCTACATCACTGCTAAGCTATACCTCATCACGCTGTACCCATCTTGCTGCTCTTCATCTTCATGCTGCACACATCATGTTGCTGCAACATATCATCATGCTGCACCTCCTTGTGCTACATCTTCAAACTGTACCTTACTGTGCCTATCATGTTGCATCCCCTTGTGCTGCATCTTGATACACTTATGCTGCACCTTGATACACTTGTGCTGCACACCCTGATACGCAGCCCATAACAACTCTTGCTATGGTGCTATGGCTTGCGGCCTAGCACATAGCAACACATGTATCACAGATAGTCTCCAATCATTATTAACGCAACAACATTTAGTGTATAGAAATGTCAACTCTTGAACATGCTGTAACGCTGCAATTTAGGGACTGATTAGGGTATTGACCACAGTCCCTAACAACTCATCTAAGTTGGCCCAGAATTGCTCTTAATGACTGTGGTTGTCCTCCAATGAGCTGTTGCCCTCCATGCTACATCATAACAATCCTCCTTGATATAGTAGACCTCCCAAATCGTCCTGTTGACCCTGCCGCCCGCACCTACCTACCAGTTAGCGAGTAAAGCCTTCAACCCCACAAGGTGTGGTTGGTGGCAGGGAACTCAGAGAAGGGGCTGTCACACTGATCCCAACTCTCTCCGTTTTAGCCATCTCCTAGGTTAGCTAAGGGGGGTGGTCCCTAAATGGAAAGTTAAGCTAAAAGCTAAGATGTAAATTTCTAGGAGAATTATTAGAGTTAAATAATATTGTTAATCTGAGATCTATAAGCAAACATAATATAAGCAATAGCCATTAACCATACGATAAGCATGAAACACCTAAATGACCAGTGCCTTAAAAAACGTTGCTCTTTCAGAAATGAAAAGATTTTTATTTGTATTTCTTTTTTATGCTCAGACTGAAAACAGATGCTTTAAAATGAAAGGAGAAAATTTGTTTTAACTTTTCAAAATAGAAACTAAGCTAAGGGCTCCAGAAACTCCCACTTGAGTAAATCTTTTTTTGGTGTCTAATGAGTTTGCTGGCTTGAACAGCATGTGGGACCCTTGGTATCCTTGGAGGTGACTATTCTCGCCGAAGAAGTCCTCGCCCTTCAACAGAGCTGGCAACCTGTCCCTTGAAAACACAGAAAACACTTGCAAACGAATTGTTAGTGCAAAAAGAGACTTGGCATATAGAGACCAAGTTAAGCTTGTCCTTCAACCGAGAAT
>APFE030864598.1:607-17231 GCA_000404065.3 Pinus taeda | reverse complement strand
GTGCTACAATTAAGGAAACTGAAAATGCTAAGAAAGACAATGGTGGGGGTCCAGGTGGACTTGGCAGGTGGCCACCAATATCCACATGGATCAGGGATACCCCTAGAATAGGATGTTTGTATGTCTAAAATGTGGAGAAAGGCCACCATAGTGATAGTGGATAGCTTATGTGTCGGCCACCCAAGTAAGTGTAGTGACTGGTTTGCAATGAGATTTCATAAATTGAAAATCAGGACGGGGCCAGGTAAGTGTAGCAATCTGCAATGAGATTCCATAAATTGAACATAAGGCTGGTCTTCATGGGTGAAGTTCACGCTTATGGAAAACCTTGTAGTATAAGTACTAACGCCATGCATGCAACCAATTTGAACTTGGTAGGGTGGCCCACTTGAAAATCCCTATATGACCCTTCTACTGCAAAGTACAAACTTGTTAATGGTGAGGTTTATAGTTAAATATTTATTGTAGGTGACTGATCCCTTGTTCGGAGTGACTGCCACTGGTTAATGCTAGTTATATTTTGATCCTACCAGGTAATAGGAATTGATAAGGGACTAATATTTCTAGTTCCTTATCATGATCTTGAACTAGAGAAATTAAGATGGCTTGTAGGTTGTATGAAGGCTGATCACAATTAGCTTACCACAAATTTTGTCCATGTATTAGGGCATCACCATAATGAACTTTAGAGCCCATCCTGTTTGGCACCGTCATGCATATGATATTCAATGCAAGCTTCCAGACAAGTAACTACACTCTTGATGCAGGTACATGGTGTATCTATACAAGTTTAAGTAATGGAGTGACAAGACACACAACGTAAGGTATGTTATTGCAACATACCCTAATCAATACCATTCATCCCACCCTAAGGAATGTCATAGTGATCCCACCACTTTGTTAAATAATCTTATACAATTTTAAGTTTCAACCTTACAATAGTGATATTTTTCTCTTAAAAACATTTAAATGGCTAGATATTGGATACAATAGTGAAATTTAAATGTTGTACCTAAAATAGTTCTCTATTGATGCACTTGTACACTGTGTAAAAGGAATCCTTCAAATGTTCAAGGCTAGTGTCAATTTCCTTGCTGATGTTGAATATCAATTAATGGAGTCTACAAGTTTGCTCTTTCACTCTTTTGCATGATAACCTTCAGAGTGCTCCTCTAAAACTCTAGATAATAGATAGCAGTAAGTTAACATCTTTCGATGCTAAATTATGAGCTTAATTTTGGAAACAATATCGCTGCATTTTTGGAAGGATCTGTGCCTTTTTTTCTCTCAAAATTGCATAAGTTAATCGCTAAACATATCGAGGGTTGTTGTGTGTTCTCACATGCACATATTGAAAATATGTAGTTGGCTTTGACTTACTGTACAATAGAAATCCCTAGCATTTTCATGCAATTACATAAAACCTCGTTAAAGGTGTGCAATGGTTAATTGCTTTGATTGTCACTAGTATTCATTTTTCTTCCCTAAGGATGTGATTTTCTTAAGGAGTTTACATATATAGGAGGATATAAAATCTCATAACATTTAACCTCCTTACATGGAAAGGAACGTGCTTCAATATTTAGAGACACCTGCTGATATTGCTCATTTTGCTGTTGCTTCACGCTCTTGGAGGTAATTTGGTACATTGCATTAATGTCTGAAACTTATTAGGAATGGTGAAGGAGGTTGGTCCAATTCTAATTTGATTGATTGATGATGGGTTCTAAAGTCTGATGTCATACATGGAATAACCTTGTGTACAAAATATGGCACTCTTAACTACTAATTCTGCTTTTTCAGAAAACAAACTACTGATTCAAAATGATTAAACTATCAGATGACTTGAATCCCAAGTTTGGATCACTTAACTGAATTATTTGTCTCAATGATTGAGCTTTTTAGATGCTTGAAACATATAAGGCTATACTAGTAGAAAGATGTATACTTATCTATTATCTATGTATTGTCTATTGGAAATATAAGTTTGTTTTTTGTTTTGTTTTTGTTTTTTTGTTTTGTTTTTGTTTTTGTTTTGTTTTTGTTTTTGTTTTTGTTTTGTTTTTGTTTTATTTTTGTTTTTGTTTTTGTTTTTGTTTTGTTTTTTTGTTTTTTGTTTTTGCTTTTTGTTTTTTGTTTTGTTTTGTCTTTGTTTTTGTTTTTTTTTTCTTTTTCCGCCTTTCGAATAGTTCTTCTTTAGTCTTCTTGAGGGACCATATTTTTTATAGCTCATTAACTTTATCCCACTTATAAGGTTACAATTATTCAACCTTTAATTACACTCAATAGTATGCTTCTATGTATGTGTGAGGAATTATGATATGTGGTTTATTCTCAATTGCTTGAACAGGGGAAACACTACTCTAAAAACTCAGCATTTGAATAACTTGCAAACCACAAATGGAAAATGTACCATGGGCACCATATAAACTTATTTGGTTAGTTATATGTCATGTAGTGATTGATATTATCAAGTAGCCTTCAACTCAATTCCACCCATAGACATAATTTGTAGTAGAAATTCCACCTAGATTTACAATAATTATTAATAACAACCTTTTTATCACTGGCAACATTTCTTTAATGGAGTTCACATATCAATAGATTTACTGGAATCAATTGATAGAAATAAGAACAAAGAATTAAACACATAGAGAGTACAAGTACCTAACTCTTATTATGTCTATTTACACTAAGGTCCACATCAGTTGCAGAGGAGTAATTCATCCCTAAACATAGGAACATGCCATATAATCCACCCCCAAGCTGGGATGTGAGGCCACAAGGTCGAACAATGGCTATTGGCTATGTCTCTCAACAATCCCTTATCCAAAATGGATATGATAATAAATACAAATGGTTTATAAAAGTTCTGTACATGCAAGAAGTTGGAAAATAATTGAGGGTTGAAGAAAAAAGAAAAATAAAAATAAAGGATACCTTAGATTCCATTCCCAAGACAATACATTGGGAATTGACTTTTCAGAGTAGCCACCTCACTTTATGAGGGTGATATGGAGGGGGTGTGTTACATAGGGGTTAGTTTATTATAGAAAGACCAAGTGTGATAAAGCCTGCAATTGGGTGGAAAATTGTTTTTCCTTAATCAATTGGATAGTTTGCAATATTCAATCAAATAAATCTTTCATCAAAGTTCTAGAAATTCTTTATATTGCATTGACGTGAAGGAACAATAAATGTTTCGATATCTGTTTTTGCGGTTCTTTGTATTTCCTATTAGTTACAAATACTATCCTATGTTTACTATCTTTCCTTCAAGAAATATGGTTTGGTGAGAATTAGGTAATTGATTAAGATCAAGAGTTTACCAATTTCCTTGTGAATATGCTAGCATCTTGTTTAAACCATACTAGGTTACACTTGTAATATCGAACATGAGGAGGATTGAATGCTTCACATTGATTCTTTTGTGTGCAATCCAATGTATTAATCTTTGAAAACCTATGAAATATTGAACCCATAATGCATTCACTCTAATCTTGTAGACTCTTTAAATGTTTCCATAATACTAGAAATATGACAAATTAGTAGTGAAGCATAGCAAATGATGTCATTTGTAGGAGCGAGAAGCCTGTAAGTCCAGCATGGCTATGGTTCTAGCATTTACTCACAAGTATGACAATTTCATTGGTCCAGGGAATGTGTTAGACATTCAATACCATGTCATATATGAAAAAAATTCAATGTTGTTGATAAAGAAATCTTTGACTCATATTGTCAACGATTTTTTTTTGCTATTGTAGCTAACTTATATAATGATTATGGACTTGTGAGTCATCCAAAATAAACATTAAAAAGGGAAATTAAACTTAGCTTTTCAAGACCTTACCTACTCATCTCTATGATGAATTTGACTATCTCTTGAGAATAATACTATCTGTTGGTCGTACAGATTGTGCATCCTGTAGTCATGGAATTTGGGTGTACAATACAGGAGAAGATTACAGATTCATGTCTAATGTTCAGTACTATTTATGGTTGCAATTCTACAAACTTAAAATATTAATGAGGCTTACCATAATTTTGTTCTTGGTGTAATTATACACATATTTTGTTGAGAGATTGTACATAATTGGGGCATATTACTTATGACTCTGTCCTAATGTAGCCATGTACATACTCTGTTGACATATGTGGTTCAGTTCTTGAGCTTGATTGTTATCACTACCAAATTTCAACATTTAAATTTTATAAGCCCTCTCTAACAACAACAATAAAAGCGAGTGACTGTTTGCCATCTTTGTAGGGCCTTTGCTCTATTTGTTGGCTAATACAGTTTCACTGCTAGCTGGATGAGATTAAGCAAAATTGTTTATAACCTAGACTTTGTGTACCAATGGCTCACTCAGATGAGTTGGTTAGATGTAGAATAGCTTTACTACCACACCCATAAATCATACCAAACTCAAAGGTTGCTTGCACTATGTTTCTCAACACTTTTACAGGGTTTGCAAACAAATTTCAAGGTTTGTTAATATGAGATTTCCCCATGTCCTTATAACCTCCAAAAGTAAAAAATTGGACACTTAGATATATGAAGAGTAAACATTTGGGCTTCATACTATCTATCATGTAAAGGGTAAGAGCCTTAACCTACAAAATTCCATGGTTATAGTTACTCGTACATTCTGGAGATTATCCCTTTCATAGCGAAGGTAAGGAAGTGTAGCAACTTCTCGAGTGCATGAGGTGTTCCCAAATATCTTGTGATAAGATTGTGCCTTAACAACTGTCTGTTCTTCTCCCTAATGACCATGCTTGAGTCAACGTTACAAGAGGCACCCTATAGAGATATGAGAGAAACTGAGAAGAGCGTTGTAAGGTGGCACTAGCTGACTGTGATAGGGGCACAAATAAATGATACTGGATAGCTCCGCAGAATGTGGAAGTGTGTGAGTCTAGTAGGTAATCAGAGATATGGTTGATATTCCTACCAAGAAGGGATGTTGGTCTTGTGCAATTATAGTGTGGAGATCTAGAGAGTGTCTATGTATAAGGAAGATGAAAAGTGCCTGAGTAAGAGCCTTAACATACAAGCTTCCTTGTTTATAGTTACTAACCTATGGTGTTGTAACTTTTGTGGTCCTCAAAACACCGTTCCTACGTTCCAAATTTTAGATTCTCCTACCCTTGCGAACAACTCTCTGAATTTATCTCCTCAGGTATGGAATATCACGCTACCTTGCTCTCTGTATCCCCAAATCTTCCTTTATGCACTCCTTTATTTCTACTTCCTACCTCTGGTTACTTAGGGCTTGGTTAATTGATTTTCCATATCCTGCCATTTGGCCTCCTTGGTTCTCCCCCGCCTGCCATTTTCCCTTTTTCCATGCTTCTTCTAGAATTGGCTAATATTTCAAATTCATGGAGGCGAAATGAATACTGATAGTTGGCCAATGGTGGGATGGAAAAGGAAGATCTGAAAAATATTGTGGGAATGGAAAATGCAGATTGAAATGGTTGAAATGTTGCATTTACTCCAATGTACCTCATGATTGACCTCCAAATTCGACCTGGCCACCCAAACAAGGGCCTCTGGGTAGCAATTGGTAGAATAATGGTTGATTGCTGATTAATGACTTGTTTTTAATGGAATTATTTACCCATGATATCAACGCTTTCTTAACCTTCATGTTGCCTGCAGGATGTTTGAACTTCAAGGGCAAAGTGTCTAAACATTGATATGCCTCAGGTGTCGGATTCAAGTGCAAGGTGTCTCAACATTGATTTTCCTTGGTTGCTTGCCACAAATATATTGAAAAGCCTCACAATACTTACAAAACATAATCAAACTCGGAAACACTATACATGCAATAATAATAAATAAATAAGATTGAGTGGGCCCACAATTGCATCCCCAACTTGTTTTGCACCAAACTTCGCAAATTCCTACAAATCAATCATGGTTCATCCTTTGCTAATGATTTTCGTTTATACAGACCACCAATAACGAAAACCATTGTCTGATAAAATATTCAACATTTTAATCTTGTAAACGTCCTTTTACTGCACAACATTTCATACTGCATATACTGCACAACTTTTGACGTATGTGCTCCTAGAAAACACCCAATTCTCAATTGCACCGTGACCATCAAACTTTATCAAGAATCCAATTCGAACTATTTTATATAAAATGTAAAAAAATAGTGACATCTTCATCGAGAAGGAAAAATTATGGTCGTTATTTTAAAGAAATGATAAAGGTATAAATTATTAAAAAAGTTTATTAATTGTAATCTTGAATAAAAATAATGATATTAAAATATATTATATAGTAATATATAAATATATATATAATATTTGTAATTTTGAAAAATATAAAGCATAACTAATAAAAAGATTATATATGAATGAGAAGAGAAGATAAGATTATTAGAGGTGGTTAATTTATGATTGATGATTTATTGTTAATGTTGAGTATTTCTTAGTTAATTTAAAAATTAAAAATTTATGTTTATTGGACGATGAGAGAATACACTTGCAAAATAAAAATTAGTCAATTTAATAATAATAATAATATTTCTGTTGCTATAGTTTTTATTATTGTCATATATTTATCAATGGTAGATACAAATGAAACCGTATGCTATATCAACCACATTAATATTTTTAATGTGGCTTTATAAATTATTTGATAAACTCTTACAAAACTTCATGACAATTGTAACCTATTTATAAATTAATACATAAAATGGTATATTACATATACTATATTATATTATTTGATTTTTATATAGTATAGTAATTACATGTTATTATATAATTTAATTGATGAAATTTAAATAATATAATTTTTTACTAATAATATATTAACAATTAAGAATTTGGAATTTATATTTATAACATACTATAAATTATTTAAGTACAAAGGGCAAATGCATTAGTTGTTGAATGATAATGATTTTTTCTTGAAAAACTCATTTTTATTATCCATGCCGTTGGTATGAGATATTGCATTCATTTTGTGGTCAAATCTATATTAGTTTAGGGTTGACTAAAAATATTTGTAAATTTTCTATAGTTTTACTTTGCACATTAAAATTTAATATTTTTTGACAATATTTTAATTTAATTTTCTGCAATGTGATTGGCCATCAGATTCAACATCTTATTGCTCAATACATAAATTAATGAATCAAAAATACAAAAATCTTATAAATTAATAAACCAAAAGTACAAAAATCTTATCATAAATTTGTAATACTATACTAATATACATAAAGTATACTTCGTTCATAGATAAATAAATTTGTATACTTCGTTTATAGATAGATAAATAAATTTGGTGTTTCAATCTCCCCCAAAATATAAATTTATTTAATATATAAAATACTGACAACCTCACTCACATTTTAACTCAACACCTTTTTTACTGTTAACATTTCGAAAGTCGCTACAATTACCAACAAGATCAAGGCGAAGGGGCCTTTTCGAAATAAATCACGGGGCAACTCTTATCATATTTCAAAAAGTTTTTGGTGATCCTATGTTTTCTATGCTTATACAAAATTATATATTGTAAAAAGAGCTTCTGCAAAAATCACATCAAAAAGATCATTGTCGACGCGTTTCGAACCAACCAGTGTGACGAGTTGAAGGAACACATCAGGCCTAGCAAGTTAAATAGACTGAGCAGAGACTCCAACGGCTACCTAACAGCTATATTTGACTTGGACCTAGGTCATAATTATATTATTAATAAAATTAATCTAATTATTATTTTTCATAATATTAAGGTAATAATATAATATTTATTTCTTTGAGATAGAGAAATTAGGTTATATTGGTAAATATAATCTAATTATTAAATATAATATTTTTAAGAGCGGATATTATTAAAAGAAAATTATTTGATTAAATAAATTAAAGGTTATTAAAAAAAAAAATTTATTTTACTATTGTATTAATAATTTTGAAAGAATAATTTAGGTTATATATTATTATAAATCTAGTCCTATAATATTATATTTCTAGAGATAAGAGATATTAGGAATAAAATAAATGAGCGAATATTAAAAGAATTTTAATTTGCTTGAATAACTTAATATTAATGGTTATTTAAAAATTACTTTTAAATTATTATTGCTTGAATTACTTCTTTAGAAAGAAATAATTTTAAGTTATATAAGTAATTATATATTCATCTTAAGTTAATTAGTAAAATAATATAAATATCAAAGTGACCATCACTTCAAAACAAAAATTAATTGGAAGGAGGATTATCATAAACTTCAGTGTATAATGATACAGTTGCATGCAGTGATGAAAAATTACTGGATTACATGAATTAATGAGTAACAATATCTCGAGTTTAGTAAAAAAATTCATAGGTAGAAAATGTTAAAATTGAAGTAGTTTTAGATTTTATACCTTTTGAAGTTTAAATTTATACAAGAATTTTAATTTCTTTTTTTGTCTTTTTTAAAGTTTTTTTTATAGAATTAAATTCATGAGTTATGTTAAATCATTTCATAGTTTTAAATTTTATTTGATAACATATAAAATTGATATTATTACGATTAAATTCTTATTAGAAATTTGATTTTTAAAATATCAATTTAATATTTTTATAATAAGGAAAAATCTATAAATAATTTTTGTATCTTAAATCGTTAATAATAAATACTCATTTATTATCTAATATCTAACATCTTCAAGGTAATATGAATCTAATTTATAGGTTTTCAATTTATAAAGAGTTTTGTTTAAATACTCTAAATCACATTCCACCATAGAGAGTTCAATTTTTGTGAGTATTAATATTATTTGTGTTGGTAATGGTAGAATCTTTGATAGTAAATTTAAATAGTGATGATGTATTAAGATATGGTTACTTTCGGTAATTGATTTCGAATCATTGATTGTGCCGTATGTTAATTCTTTAAAATTAAATATTCTTTTGCTCACATAACACTTACTTGTATTCACTAGGCCACAATCACTTACATATATTAATATTTTTTATTTGTTTTAATTACATCTCTCACTCCAAAAGAAGACAACTCATCTAAATTTTCAATACTTTCAATTTCATAATTACAAATTTCCAATAAATAATCACATTTCCTAAAAGTTTATATTTCAAATTTATAATTGCTAGTTAACCAATTTCATAATATATAACCTATATGTCTTACATTCTTGTCTTGGTTAACTTTTCATTTAAAAACTATCAAATACATTATCATATCTAATCATCATAATTTTATATGAATATAAATTTTCAGCTCTTTAGTTCACACTTATTCTAAAGGTAATGAATGTTTGAATCGACTTCATGGCCAGTGGATTACAAATTAATAATAAAAATAACATATTTAACAATAACATATTTTTTAATTGAGCTATATTTAAACTAAATGATAGGGAGTAGCTACTATGTAACACTTGTTTATAATCACATCAATACAATTTTTTTATTAATTTTATTTTGGTACAACTATTCAATTGAATTTAACCATGGTTACATGGATTTTGGTGCAAAAAAATAAATTGCAAATTCATAAATATTATTTTATTGGTTTGGATATTATTTTATTATTTCCTTAGGAGGCCCATTTTAGACATCAAAAATTCCCTAATGTCGTATGAAAAAGTTGCGACCCTAAGAAGTTGACGTTCCAACTTACTCTAACAAGGCCCACAAGCTTTTGGCACTTCATCTCCTAGGGTTAGGTTTTTGTATGTATAGGGTTTCTTAATGATAAAAAGGCCACTGAGCCTCATTGTAACGCAATTCAAAGGCATGTAGCCACCACATCTCTTCTCAGAGACAAGCTACCATCGCTCGAGCTAGTTTATTTTCATTTTGTATGTAAACATAGTTCTTTGATATTAATGAAATGAAATTTTATTTCTACTGCATCTCTATGTTTATGTTTACATCTGTATTTTGTTGTGTTCCTGCATAAATTCGGATCAATGGTATTAGAGAGATCTTCTCTTTCTTTGTTTTTCTTTGCATGTCCCCAACAAGGTCATGGTATAAGGAGTTAGGGCTCAAACTGGTTGAACCTTTGCAAGACCAGCCTTGCAAACCCTGACGAATTTCCATGGCAGAAGAAAAGAAATATGAGGGAGCAAGAGATCCTTTCAAAATAATTCTTGAGGAGCCCTTGAGCGACAAAGGAACGCGAAGATGGATAAATTTGCCCAGATCCTTCGATGGCTACCCACAAGAGACACATCTTCATTTGATAGCAACTCTAGAGGTGACACTCCTTTTAAGGTACAAGTTAACTTGACATTTCCATATTTGAAGGCTAGATAGATGCAGAAGCCGTAGATAGATGGTTAAATCTATTGGAAGGATATTTTTCGGTTCATGAGTTCTCCAATAGGGGAAAGATTACTTTTACACTCCTCAAAGTTGCCGCCATGTCAAGGACTGGTGGGAAACCTACGGTGAACAAAAGGACAAGAGGGAATCCTCACTACTTTTAGCCATACCCACTTGGAATTATTTCTAAGATGCCATCAAGGAACAATATTACCCTTTTAGGAGCTATGAAGATAAATACATAAAGTGGACCACACTACATCAGGGAAGGGACCAAGATGTTCCAAAGTTCACAAATATTTTTCATACTCTTCGCACGAAGTTGGATATCAAGTATTATGAGCGGCATTTGGTACTCAAGTACAACGAATATCTACACAAGTACATCTAGGATGAGATGGAGTTCCTGGACATCTCCTCGCTTGGCGCTACCTATCGAAACATTGTCAAGATTGAGCAGAAATTCAAAACAGAAGAAGTAAGACATTGGATATATGAATCCAAAGCAAGGGAAAGGTGCCCCCAAACCGTAGAAAAAAGGACAAATCCAAGGTGGGGAATCCACTGAAGCCATAAGCAAAGAACAACACCACGAAGACAAACTTAGGACACATGGAAATGGTCTGAGTTCCATAAGAGCCCCACTCACAACACAAGTGAGTATCGAGACAGGTAGTCACTGGTGGCCAAGCTGAAGGCTTCTGAATTAGATGCACGCTCTAAATCTGAGTCAGAAATTGATAAGGGGAATGACAAAGGAAAGCATATTATTGATGTGGATATTAGTTCCACCATTGCCACCACCAAGATCCAGAAGATTTAGCCTGAAGATAAAAAGGAGAGGGAGTGACTCTTCCACTCACAGATGTGGGTGAAGGGTTCTTCGCTGCAGTTCATTGTTGACAACGGAAGCCAAAGGAACCTCATTTTAGCATAGGTAATGAAGCGGTTGGGCCTACTGACCACACCACACCCACAACCGTACACCATCGGGTGGCTTCACCAAGGGCGATATCTCCGCGTCAGCCAACAGTGCCGCCTTCCCTACAAAATCAAGCCCTTCACATATGAGGTACAGTGTGATGTTGCTCCTCTTGAATTTTCTAATGTATTATTAGGACAACCATACTTGTGGAAGTTTCATGTTGTGTATGAGTCTAGTCCTCACACTATCATTATTTCTTTGGGAAATAAGTTGTACAAGATACCAAAGGTAGCACTGCCTATTGCCATCTCTTTGATTTTTGTGAAGCAATGGAGTAAGATCATTTCCCAGACTAGAAAATTTTTCTTCCTTACGATTCACCCCAAGGGCAAGAAGAAGGTTGTGGCCACATCCATATCCTCCAGACAGGGTTCCTCTGCATGGCATCAATAGATGGACAAGGTCATGGAAGAGTACAGGGACAACTTCACCTCCCCCACAGGGGCACCCCTGCATTGTTAGGTTAAGCACTCTATTAATCTGACCTTGAGCATGCCGCTACCCAATGGACTAATCTACCGATGCTTTTTTATGGAGAAAGATGAAATTAAGAGGTATATTCAAGAGTTGTTATAGAAAGGGAACATTAGGCCAAGTTCATCACCCTGTGGGATCCCGATCGTGTTGGTACAGAAGAAATACGACACCTTGAGACTTTGTATTGACTATCGGTTGCTGAAAAAGATCATTGTCCGAAATACGTATCTTATCCCACGGATTGATGACCTTATAGACCATCTCAAGGGGGCCAAATTTCAGCAAGATTGACTTGAAGTTCGGTTATCACCAGGTACCAATGAACCCTTCGATGTGTGGAATACCACCATCAAATCTAGGGAGGGCCTTTTCAAATGGATGGCCATGCCTTTCCGGTTGACAAATTCCCCTGCAACTTTCTTGCAGCTGATGGAAGACACTCTAGCGGACCTTTACCAACTCGTTCATGGTAGTGTACCTGGACGACATCCTGATCTTCAGCCAGAGTTGGGAAGAGCACATACACCATATTCGACAGGTCCTCCAAACCCCGTGACAACACAAATTGTGTGCCAATTTGGGGAAGTACACTTTTGGTATGACGCAGGTTCAATATTTGTGGTACATCATTAATGAGCAGGGTATGCATGTGGGCCCAACCAAGATACAAGTTATTTGAGATTGGCTAGCCCCAACCACTCTAACAGAGCTCCGCAACTTTATGGGTCTTGCTAATTTCTATCGTAGGTTCATGTTGGGATTCTCTCATATCACTATGCCTCTGAGTTAAGTCACCCAGGGTGGAGCGAAAGAAAATTTCTTTTGGTCTGAATCCCAACAAAAGGCGTTTATTGAGTTGAAGCATCACTCTGCTCTGCACCAGTGCTCACATTACCAGGCCTACAAAAACCATTTGAAATAGAGATAGACGCCTCTGACTATGCTATTGGTGTAGTTCTTACCCAGTAGAGGCATCCGGTGGCATATCATAGTGATACACCTTCAAATATAGTCTGAAAGTATCCCGGTTATGACAAAGAGATGTATTCTATAATGCAGACCTGATGACAATGGAAGCATTACATTATGGGGAGGGAAATAATCATCCACACAAACCACCAAACCTTGCAGTTCATACATACATAAAGGAATTTGCAGAATGATCGCCATAAAAAATGGTCCACATATCTGCAACAATTCCATTTGAACATCAAGTAAAAGAAGGGAAGCACCAATAATGTTGTAGACTGTCTCAGCTGACCACCGGTTATGGTTATAACCATTGTGATTGACTCTTGTGGACACGAGACTTCGGGGTGGCTGCATCTTTACAAGAATGATCTAGAATTCAACAACACATATCGGATGCTCCCGAAAGGCAAGCAAGTTCCTGATTTTCACCTTCATGGTACAATGTTATGCACCTTTGACACCTATGTGTTCCTTCAAGCAAGCAGGCTAAGATGATTTGGGAGGTGCACTTCAGTTGGGTTGCTAGAAATTTTAGGGTAGAGAAAAAGTGGTAGTGCTACAAAAGTATTTTTATTGGATGAACCTTCGACAAGATAAATATTTTTATTAGCCAAACCTTCGACAAGATAAGTATTTTTATTGGCTAAACCTTTGACAGGATGTTGGGAAGTACATCAGATCCTGCATTTCCTGTGTCATTTCCAAACCGACCATCAAGAAGCAAGGCCTATATACTCCTTTTCCTACTCCTAGTCAGCCTTGGGAATCCATCTCCATATATTACATGTTAGTCCTTCCTTCCACTAAGCATGGAAATGATTACATTTTTGTGGTCGTCAACAGATTCTCTAAGATGACCATTTTGGCGCCCTGCAAGAAAAGTCTCACAACAAAAGCCATTGCTAAGATCTTCTTTGAAAGAGTATGGGTACACTTTGGGATCCCACAGTCCATTATCTCAGATTAGGACAACAGGTTCCTGAGCACATTTTGGTCATGCCTCTGGTTGATGTTAGATACCGAGCTCACTAAGTCCATGACCTTCCACCCCTAATCTGATCGCCAAACAGAGGTTGTCAACATGATGATTACACACATTCTACGCATGTACAATTCAAAGCATCCATGCACATTGGATGAAATCTTCCCCTATGTCAAACATAGTTACAATAGAGCTCTCCATATCTCAATTAGAAACAAACCCTTTCAGGTGAGATTGGGATTCCAGCCATTATGTCCCATTGATGTGGCCATACCATTTGCATCTACTTAGGTAGATTCGAATCATGTCTAGGTTGAAGCTGACAGGGCTAATAGCATCATTGAGCACATTGAGCACATCCTCCAGTAGGTCCATGACATATTGAAATGAGCCAATGCTAAGTACAAGAAACATGATAAACATCGGGTGCCACACAAGTTCCAGATGGGCCACACAATTTTGTTACATTTGCAGAAGGTGCGTCTCACTGGGGCCCACCGCAAGCTTCGCCCACTCTGATATGGGCCTTACACCATCACTAAGGCTTTGGGAGACAATGATTTTGAGCTCAATGTTCCCTCATTCCTTGGCCTACACCCAATGTTCAATGTGGGATGCCTTCAACCATACTTTCCACCATTACTAGACACATCAGACATTGCAAAACAACTCACACCAATAGAGCTAAATCCATAGAACATGGAACATGCCACAATTGATCAGATCATGGAGATACACATCAAGAACTATTGCTAACAGAAGATCTAATTGTATCTGGTTGTCAAAGCTGGTTAACTGCTGCACCAAGGCAAGTGGCTCACTAGGGACCAAGTTCAACAGAAGTTCCAATCTCATGGAGATACTCAACGCAATGGGGACCAATGCTTCATGAGAGGGGAGGACTAAACTAGGTGTATATTGGTGGCAAACTGCCTATTCCACTTCGACCCCCACCATTGTTTCTTTTTAGTTTCCTTAATTTTAGCACAACTTACTATTTTTGGTAGTTTTTTGGGTCCTAAAATTTTGGATCCAGTTTGAGGGACTAAAATATATTTTAGGGAAAAAAGGGAGATGAGAAAAATGCCAAACAAGTTTACCAGTTCGTTTTTGGCCTCCTCTTCGAGACCTTCAAAACAAGGTGTTATGAAAGCCAAATGAAGATCATATGCCAAAGTTACAACCCACATAATTTGACGTTCCAACTTACCCAAAAGGGGCCCCCAAGATTTTTTTGCTTCATCTCCTAGGGTTAGTTTTTTTGATGTTTAAGGTTTCTCAATGATAAAAATGCCACCGATTCTCATTGTAACACAGTTCAAAGGCATGTATCCACCACATCTCTTCTCAGAGATAAGCTACCATCACTCGAGATAGTTTATTTCCATTTTGTATGTAAGCCTATTTCAATTCTTTCATATTAATGAAATGAAGCTTTATTTTTGCTGCATCTTTGTGTTTATGTTTATATTTGTATTTTGTTGCATTCCTACATAAGTTCAGATCAAAAGTCAACAATTTGAATGAAATAATCTCCTTAGATCAACTCAAATACACGAAGATGAATAAAGGGGAGCTTGTGCACTACTACATTATGAGGATATCTCGTCTTAGAGATCAACTGCAAAGAGTTAGGAAGCCATGCCTAATAGGGAATTCATGATTGTGGCTCTAATAGATTTCCCTCCTACTTGGGAAACCTTTATTACTACTATAATCAACAACAAAGTCCTTCCATCAGTTGATGAAATTGTTGGAAATATAACTCAAGAAGAATGAAGGATGATATCAAGAGGAAGGATTCAAAAGCATGAAGAAGGAGAGCATACTATATTCATCACTCATGACAAGAAGAAGAATAAAGGAAATGGAGGTCCATACAATTCAAGGAAGCCTCGTCCTTGAAATCCAAATAGAAGGAAGGAATTATTTCACATTGAATGCTACAATTGTCATAATAAATGCCGCTATGCTCGAGATTCCCCCGAGAAAAATAATGGACCATGCTACAATACTAGAAGCAACAACAACAAGTTCAATGATCAAAGAAGGAGAGATGACCTAAGGAATGATCACAATGGTAGAGAGGAAAGAAGAAGAAGGAATGCTCCAAGTGATCATGAATAAGATCGTCATTCACAAAAGAAGTCAATATTCTCCAGTGATGAAATAATGTTGTGAATAAATCTGAATATATTCTAGTTCATCTCCTCTGGATTTGTGGGATAGTTGGTTGGTTGATAGTGGGGCCACTCATCACTTCTCTGGTTATAAGTAATTTCTCTCTAATTTGGTAGAGAGGGAGTCAAATTTGAAAATTATCCTTGGAGACAACTCCACTCATCCGGTTAAAGGTTTTGGGTTTGTCAAGTTTCATTTGAATTCTGGGGAATATATTTTTCTCTATGATGTGATGTATGTGTCGAGATTGAAGAAGAATTTGGTATCAATATCCGTTTGAAATACAAAGGGATGAGGGCTGCCTTCATCAAGGGAAATTTTCTTACTTGTCCTGTTGGATCACCTATGAGAGATGCATTCACATTGGGATCAAGATATGAAGGACTCTATAAGTGTTGGAATTATGATTCAGGTGTTGTCCTTGATGGCAACTCACTCAGAGGACAGATCACAGTGCAGCAGGTAAACAGAGAGATATATGCAGGTTGACCGTGAAGAAAGGGCGTATATACGCGGGTTAGCGAAGCAGAATGGGCGTACGCGTATACACGCGGGTTAATAAGAGTAAAGGCGTGTACATGTTGGAAATCATGGTTTTGGTCCGTGGTATTTGATCCATAGTATTTGGTCCAAAGTGACGACCCCATGTATTGGGTTCATGGTATTGTTTCTACATAGTTTTGGACCATGGTATTGAGAGAAGCCTAACCTATATAAGGAGAAG
>APFE030864588.1:0-11089 GCA_000404065.3 Pinus taeda | reverse complement strand
CCCCCCCCCCCAAAGCTCAAACCAAGGGTTTTTGGAACTTGAGACCTTTGGCTCTGATATTAATTGCTAGGATCATGATTATCATTACACCAAATCTCACAAGTATTAGTAAATAGACACATCTCCAGAGTTAACAGATCCTGGAGAGGCGATGATTCACCTGTCATGAAACACACGAGTAGTGTTGCCAAGTCCAACAATTAGGATCAAAGATCAGCATGGATGATGCCTCATTCATTTTGATAGAAATTATAATTTCGTTGGCATGAATCATTAGTAGTAAGAGGGCTAGGAATATTTCATGAGGTTACATTCTTCAACTAACCACTAGTAGAATCAGTGGGGAGGAAAGATAAGAATATTTCAAGAACTTTTTATTTTTATTTTTTCCTTTTCAACTAATTACTAGGAGGGGAATTAGGGAGATTTCAGAATGATTTAATTTTTAGAGTTATATGTAAACATTTTTTTGAATACCTTATAAAAAGTATGTATGAATGAGACGAAAGGTGGTTAACATTCTCAAACTTATTTTTCCTCAATTAAAAAAACAACAAAATGTGAAATTCTTATCCTAGGTTACTAAATGAGATTTATTTTTAAGTCAAATTTAATCTTAAACATAACATGACTATATTATTTTTTCTTTAGCATTTCAAAAAAATAACATTTCACAAATATTTTTTTTGGTTAATCTACACTAAAATATGACATTAATATTAAATTTAAAAATGTTTATACCTAATATAATTTTTTTAACTTTTCATCTTTATGTATATATGTAATGATTACTTCTTATATCCCCAATGGGGGTGTTAAGGGATGAAAAAAGGAAGGCCATTAATGGTTTCTAGATTCTTCTTCACAAGGATATGGAAGGAAGCATATCACGAGACACCTTCTCACACAATTCAAATTTACTCAGCCTTTAAATTGGAAACATGGAAACCATGTCAAGGGGATTGTAGGTTCATTCAACTTTTAAAGTTCAATGAATTCACAACATGCTTTAGAGGCCACCATTGATGGCGTCGACAATTCCAATGTATAGGGAGAATATTTTCTAGTTCCAATTGGAATATGAAGAGCTCATTCTCTACTTTGTGGTAGTGATTTTAGTTGGATCAAAATCCAATCTGGAAGCTTTTTGCGAGCTCAATATTTACTCTATTTTTTTTATAGAAATATTTGAACAAAAGGACCAAGCTCTCCTTGCTTGGTTTCCACTTTCATCTTGTTGTTGTCCAAGCAATTGAATGTTGAATTTCATCAATTTATTTAGTGAGTGAAAGAAAATCCTATTAGAGAGTGGGGTACTTTGGATCTTTGGTTGATCTCCCCTTTTCAACCCTTTGCACTACTAATGTAGGCTTCAGGTATATTCCCCACAAATTCAATTCCTTTCCATAGTTCTTATTTACATGGTGCATGGTTCATTCTAGTGGGAGATTCACCTACTTATAAGTGCTCTCTTTCTCATGTTGGTCACCTTTATCTGTACCAATTCATTTGTATTATGGAATGGTTAATTTTTTTTGTCTTAAGGCAACATCCCAGTATTTATTTTATTTTAGTTGTCTTAAGGGTGTTCCCTTTGAAAAAAACACCCTTAAGTTCCATCGTGTATTGATGTGCAATGTTGGATCCAATGTTAGACGATTAAAGAATCCTCTACCATCAGATCAAAATGGTTATAGTAAGCTTCCTCGCCTAGATATATATGGCATTGATGCTATGCATGGCCACAACAATATCGATGGGGCTACTATCTTCCGTCACAATATAGGGCTTGGAGCTAATAGGCAAGTCCAATATTAAATTTTCCCTTTTCTCTTAATAGAAATGCTTTAAACTATTGAAGTTGGTTCAATGATTAGTTAGATGGCATAAAAACCCTTCATCTTTGGGAAATAATAGACATTATGCCCTCCTTAGGTTGAGAATGTCAGTGCTTAATAGACACTTGTTAGGGTTGATCTAGATGCAAAATATGTGAAAGTACAAAGGTTTTCATATGTGGTTGTGGTTGTGGGTGAGGCACCATTTTAGGTTTGACCCATGAGCTTCTCTGGTGGAAAGTCAAAATCATTTAGTAAGCTTCATTTACAACTTGTATTGATGTTTTATTGATGCAAGGATCCTGATTGGGCTAGAAGAATAGGAGCTGCTACAACTTTGGAAGTTCAAGGTACTTGCATTCAATACTCATTTTCCCATGTATTTTTGTAAGAGTCTTGCATTGAGTATTCTTGATGAAGTTTATTCAAATTGAGAGTAAATTTTGGATTGCTTTGATTTTATTCTTTTGTGTGGATAGGTCTGCAGAGATCCTCGATGGGGGTGCTACTACTAAAGCTACAATGAGGATCCAAAAATTTTCAAGGCGATGACAAAGATAATATTTGGCCTACAGGGGCAGCCTCTTGCCAATTCCACGAAAGGGATGTCGTTCCTAGCTAGAAATTCAATTGAAAACCTTGTGTTTTATTCATTTTTCCTTTCCCATATAACTTTTTATTTTAGATTGGCAAGCTACTAATAGAATAACTAGCCCACTTGGTTCTAATTACTCTTTGTCAATTTTTGATGGTGTAAGTGCAGGGATTGGCATGGTACTATATTTCTCTCGCACACTAGACAGTGTTCCAATTTTTAGTAGCCCTAATTAAATAACGTTCATGCCCACCTGACCTTTTCTAATGGAAATTTGTTTGATAGTTGATGGCTCCCTACAATTTCAAAGACTTTATTAATAATTTGGCTTTTCAAGCGAAGAGTGGTTTGATCCCCATGACTAGAATAAATGATGTAGTTAGAAGAATATTGAGAATAAAATTCATCATGGGGCTATTTGAGCATCCTCTCAGCAATTCGAGCCTAGCCAACGAACCTGGCAGCAAGGTCAACACTTAAGCGTATGCTATTTATTTTTTTCATTGAAAGATTATTTTGGTGAATGACTAATACCCATGGTGTTATACATGGCACTTTTCCTAAATAGGCCGCAGGATTTTACCATATCTTCCAAGCAATAGACCACATGTGATGTTGCTTCTGATGTTCTGTGGAATTTTGTTTCTCAATATGTTTTTCCTATTCAAACATTAACATAAGCTATTATGTGGATGATCTAGATACACAATAGTGAATGGAAATTTAATTACATAGCTTTCATGTGGACAACGCTATTGGAAGATTGGAGCTTGCATTGCAATGATTTGGTTTTATGCCATAAAACACTCACTTTTAAAATAACAAGAGCACAGGGATTTGGAAAGAGAAGCTGTTAGGAAATTTTTAGTATTGTTGAAAAATGGGAAGTCAACCAACAAGCCTTTGTTCCCTTTGGATAAGAATGCATCCAAGGTTCTTGTTGCAGGGACCCATCTTGATAATATGAGTTATCAATGTGTTGGATGGATAATGGAATGGCAAGGATTATATGGAAACATAACCGTAGGTGAGTTCCATTACATTTATGTTAGATCAACCATAATTTATTATCCACTATCACATTAACAATCAATTATTCAATTTGCCTTTTTAATCATTTTTTTGTTATTCAAGGACTACAATTCTTGAAGCTATCAAACTAGCTACCATCCCATCTACTAAAGTGGTTTATGTGCCAAATCCATATGCAAACTATGTCAAAGGACAAAGATTTTCATATGCCATTTTGTTTGTGGGTGGCATCATCACCAAGTTGTAATAAAAGGTACTCTTGTTAGAGGTTGTATTTTTGCAGGCTCAAATTTCCACATTCCAGTCGACATCATACATGATGTCAGATGATAGACATGAGACCATTGAGAAGTGTATCTAAATATTGGATGAAAGCTCATCCACTTGAGTGGATCCTTTTGCACTCCTTGCAAGTCGCTTTTGGTGTTGTTGCTTGCCCTTCACATTCTTTTGATGACATTAGAAGCAAAGTGCCCAAACTTTTGATACTTGAAGCACTTGATGTGGCTCAATTACTTCTTTCCCTCACTACAAGAACCTAGCTTCTCTTTCTTCCCTTTTTAACCCTTCTTAGTTACTCTTTTCTTGTTGCCATAATAATCCACTGAATAAAATACTTCCATTTGAATTTAAGACAATCCAAAAATCCTCATATAGAGGTTTTATATTAATTTTGTAATATCATTATAGGTACACATTAATACTCATCCTAATATACTTTAATCTATGATATTCTTCCGTAAATGTCACTCCATTGAATTCTAGACAGTCCAATAATTCTTACGTAGATGTTTTGAGGGTTGTCTAACATATTTTTTTATCAAATTTGTTTTGAATTTGGGTGTTTAGGAGACACATTATGCTCCTCCTCAATACCTGCAATAGTTTCCATTATTGTCTCCTACGTGAAGTCATTCCATAGCCTGCTAAAAATGGGAAGTTTTTTTTGGTGCAAATATCATAGCCAAAATGTTTCCAAAAATAACATGACCTATTTGATGCAATGGGTACTAACTCTTTACCCTTCACCTCCTCTCAATTGATTTTCATTGTATTTGAGATTGACTGTACCCATACTGCTGCATTGGAATATCGCCTAAACAAAAGTAAAAACATACCAACAGCCTAACAAAGAACCCGAAAACCTAATCACAACTTCATTGTGATTTTCACAAGCATGGATCACAACATTTGACCATTGGAGCCTCGTGATAACTCCCTATCATAGGTAAAATCCCCACTATCTATTGAAGGGTTTTTAGAAGGTTTCAACAAACCTCTTTGATATCATTATGAATTTGTCTAACGCACTGTAAACAAATTCTTCTTCTAATGGAAACTAACATTGCCTAAATTTAAAGTCTAATCAAAACTGCAATATGAATCTCACTATGATCTCTAAACACGGTTGGAATACATACATTGGAACACATAGATCAATGTCCAAATACTGGTAAATAAAAATCTGCTAGAAAATTTGCTAGAAAGGATTTTGTGTAAGAACTAAAGCTAACCCTATTACAAATCCATACTCTCACCCACTCTTAGAAGTGATACCTAGGGTTCATAAAACTAGATATATTTCTTAGATATCTTCATCTTCACTCTAATTGATAAAAAATGAATTCAAAAAGATTGTGAAAAATAAAAAAGAACTTCCTCATCCAACTTTAGCACTTTATCTTTAACCTAAAGTCTAACGATAAACTTATCATATTCAATTTATGGGTGGTGCAGACATGCATGAATGTGCCCTTACTGTCTATCTATTGTTGCATTCTCACTATAGATCATTATGTTGTTTGGAATTTAAGCGAACTTTTTAGGAGGGTGGCTTAGTTGAAATGAAGTAGTTGGAGCACCAACTTACTTTGTTGCCTCTGGTAATGTCAAGATTAGCCATCTAGGATTTCTAGCTGAACTTGAAGGTAAAGAGGCACCCCTTTCACCTCCAAAAGCTAGTTGATCTAAATATGCTTTTCATGATCTTTTTTATTTTTGCATATATGTTTTTGGGATAACAAGATCTTTTGCCTCCATGGTCACTATTGGAGGTTCTTGAGACTTAGAGGACTATGAATTTTCTTCAAACTTGGTATCTCTTCTCACATATACTTTATGTTGAGATGGAATGTATATTCTATAAGCTTTTGAGGTTTCACTCTAACCTACAAATATGTCCTTCAAAATATAAGGTTCCAACTTGGTCCTTTTCTCATTTGGAATATGAATATAGATATGAAAATTGAAAAACTCAAAGATGTTTTACTTGATGCTTCTAAATTCCTCCATTGATGTCTTATCCTTCAAATTATGTGAGGATACCTATTTAAAATATAGACAATGATAAGACATGTTTACACACAGAGACACAAGAGCAGAACTAGATCATGAATCATGGGTTCCACTGTTTTATGATAGATATGTTCCTCCTCTTTGCAACCCCAATCTACTGAGGATTGTAGGGAACTATCAATGTTTTCTTGATTCTTTCTTTCATGCCAAAGGTATCAAAATCCTTTGGGGTATACTCCTCTCCATTGTCAGACCTTAACACCTTAATATTTATACCTATTTGATTTTCTACAAGACCCTTGAACCCTTGAAACTTCTCAAAGTCCTCATCCTTGGTATTCGTGAGGTAAGTCTATGACTTCCTAGAAGAATCATCAATAAAATATTCGTAGTAAATGCTACTTGATAAGGAAGTTGAAGACATGGGCCCACATACATTTGGGTGGTTTAGGTCAGAAACCCCTCTTGACATATGTTCAGTACAAGGAAAACATCCTTGACATGATTTCTGAGTGCACAACCCTTTCACTGATCTGATATTTAATCTAAGACAATTAATAAGGTATTACAGACTCATGTGCATGGAAGTGCCCATGTTATTTTGTGCAACAGATTGATAAGATTGCGAAATACACAGGAAATGAAGTAGTAAAAAAAAACATAATAGGCAAAACACATAATCATAACAAGTTTAATAAGGAGTTCACCCAATACTCTTGGGCTATGTCTCCTAGTCCAACCTTCAGTGGTGGCCTCTCTATTATGTCTTCATAGCAGAGTTTTTACAACAATGAGCTCAATTTGAGTCTCACACAACATATACAAATCAATAAGATTGTACTTGGATCCCCCAAGTCTCTTTCAAGTACACAAACTCTCCTTACTAGCTCTCGGTCTCCATTGATTACAATAGTATAAGCCAAATCTGAGACTCAATACATGACAGGTATGCAGAGGAGTTCGTTTGAACCTCTCAAGCCTTCTCTAGAGTACATAGAATCAAAGCTTTTTTTCTAAATTCTTGGGTGTAACTTTGTACACTATACCCTTTCAATTCACGAAGAGTTTGCCAACTCATCATAGCTTGTTGCATATAAGCTAGTGGATAGAATTTTTTTTTTATTGCAGAAACAAATTCACTCCATACATAATGGATTTTACAATGCTTCTTCATGCCAGATTGTGTCCTGTGTTCCCACCATACCAAGGCAGTTCCTCCAAGGCATAGGTTGGCCAGCTGAACCTTAATTCTATCTGAAACAATGCTCTGCACCCTGCAATACACATCAATATGTCTAATCCAATTATCCAACTTCTCTGCATTCAACTCTCCATCATATATTGGCAAATCAAATTTAACATCTAATTTAATGAAAGATGTTTTCTTTTTATTTTCAGGGCTATTACGAGGTGTGGGAAGCTTTTCTTCTTTCACTTTGCCTTTAGAATGGTCATTGAGGGGAGATTCCTATGCCCCTTTGTTATGCTGGGAAGTTGAAGAATCTTCACTTCGAACTTTCTTAAATTCTCTATACATTTCCTCTACCATGGCTCTCATAGTCAGGAAACTGTCCATGAATTGAGGGTCTAATTCCAAGGGAATTTATTTTGACATTTTCCCCCTAGTATAGACTCCACCAATTTCTGGGTTAAACTCTGCCAATTCTCCTCCTCCACAACCTAAAGCTCTGATACCACTTGATCTGATATTTGATCTAAGACAATTAATAAGGTATTAAAGACTCATGTGCATGGAAGTGCCCATGTTATTTTATGCAACAGATCGATAAGATTGTGAAATACATAGGAAATGAAGTAGTAAAATAAAACTTAATAGGCAACACATATAAACACAACAAGTTTAATAAGGAGTTCACCTAATACTCCTGGGCTACGTCTCCTGGTGCAGCCTTCAATGGTGGCCTCTCTATTATGTCTTCATAGCAATGTTTGTACAATAGTGAGCTCAATTTGAGTCTCACACAATAGATACAAATCAGTAAGACTGTACTTGGTTCCCCCAAGTCTCTTTCGAGTACACACACGCTCCTTACTGGCTTTTCGTCTCTGTTGATTACAATACTATGAGGCCAATCTGAGACTCAATACATGACAGGTATGTAGAGTAGTTTGCTTGAACCTCTCAAGTGTTCTCTGGAGTACACAGACTCTCTGACTCTCTTTGTCTCTGGCTTACCACCTCTACTCTCTCCTTTGCTTACTTTCTATCAGTTTGTGGCTTTAAAGCAGTCTGCTCCCTGACTGTTCATTTCCGCTTCTCGACTTTCAAGTTCCCTTGCCTCTATCTATTTGAATCCCTCTATCCTGTGTAATCAATCACTGTATGATGCCTCATAGGGAGGTGGCCACCTATTTCATAACGAATGAGTGTCATTTCTCTTGGACATATTTGAAACGGCCATTTTGTCCATTAACTCCAAGAATGCCCATGAAACACGACCTTTTGCCAATGCATCATCCATAATGGACTTCAAATCATATGTGATCTTGCTTTATAATTTTTTCAAATCTGGTCATCCATTGGAACGTGTCTCCATCGTTGATTTGGGGGCCCCAGATCCTATGGTTAGCATTCATATCGAGTGGATGCGTAGCATGATGTCTACTCACCCAATGTGAGCAGTTTTCTCTCTCTTCTGCTGGGACGTGTGGCAATCGATGTATGGCATCAGACGAAACTCAATTGAAATATCTTACTGCTCGAAGCCTGTCTGATATCCTACCAGTTTTGTGGAATCCTACTCTGATGGAATCGAAACAATATTTTTCATGTTTTACAATTATTTCGGGTCCAGGTGCTCGGGGCTTCTCTTCACTGAGAGGTTTGCCATGCGATATGCAATTAGCGGAAACTACCTTTGTTAAATTTGACCTTGCATTTGCTAGTTAGTGTCAGTGCGTGTTAACATGATCCGCCACTCTGTGCGCTAGATAGAAAACCCTCGTTGATCCATGCTAATCGCCATTGCAACTGTCTGAGGATTCCCTCTGATAGCTTGATCTTTGTAAGACTTTGAACCTTTGGAATGATTAAAGAGTTCATGAAAATTTAGAGAGTGTTCTAGGATCCATTTAGATCATTCCTTCCCAATGAAAAAGCTTTGGACCACCAAAAGTTGGTTTTTAAGCATCAATCAAGTGAGGATATAGATTCCTTTCTTGCCCAATCTCTATCCATCTAGCACTTCTTGGTTTTGAACCCTTGAGTCCAATTCTGAGGTACTCAACATCCCCTCTGTGCGCAGTTCTCACCTTCTTGTCCAGAATTGTATCTTCCTACAACTAATTGAGATATTCAGGCAACAGATCATCAATAGAAGGCAATTGACTCTGCTCTTTGGGATCTTCAATCAATGAAGGTTCAAACAACCTTAAGATCTCTACATTAACTACTAAATAGATGTGCATGTAACCTGGAAAATCAAGGCAAAAAGAATTCTCACCAATTTTCTCAAGTATCCTGAAAGGTCCATACCTTATTGGCTTCAACTCCTTCCCTTCACCTTGCATTATGTCTTTGCTGATATACAGCCAGACTTGATCACCAACTTGGAAACTGTGCTCAGTTCGATGCTTACCAAGCCTTGCCTTGTACTTGGCTTGGCTCTTTTCCAGTTGTTCCTACACTGCCTGATGAATCTCTTGGATTTGTTCAATGAACTTGGTTGCCTTTTCCACATCACTGTGTCCATCAACCACTATGTCTTTACCAAAGACAAAATCCAAGGGATACCTTGGTGTGAAACTAAAATAGGTCTCAAAAGGAGATCTTTGTGTAATATAATGTTTAGCCCGGTTGTAAGCATGTTGCACATAACACAAATGTTCATTCCAAAGCTTGGGATGCCTGCTCCAACAACCTATGAGCAACTAGATCACTATCCGGTTGACCACCTCTATTTTGCCATCTGTTTTTGGATGAAACGTTGTGCTCTTCTTCATTCTGGTGTCCACCAATTCCCACAGACTCGACCAGAATTTCCCAACACATTGGGAATCTTGATCAGATACAATGGAAGTGGGTAATCCAAAATGAACCCATACATGCTGGAAGAACAACTTTGTTGTTTGTTCAGTTGTAATATGTTTGTTACAAGGTATTAAAATACACATTTTGCTAAACCTATCCACAATAACATATAAATAGTCATGACCTTTTCTAGACTTAGGCAATTCCCCAACAAAGTCCATGGAAACACTTTCCCAACGATGAGAAGGAACTAGTAGTGGAGTGTACAAGCCTAGTTTTCTATTGTCGGGCTTGCTTTTAGCACACATGGTATACCCTCTTACATATGTAGAAACAGTTTCATGCATTTTTGGCCAATAACAAAATCTTTGTAGCTATGCAACTGTTTTACTTACACCAAAGTGACCCGATATTAGAGAAGTGTGTGCTTCTCGAATTATCTTTACTCTTTCAGTTTGAGGAATGCATAACTTTCCAAAATGATACAAGAGTTGGTCCTTAACATGATAATCCAATTCTTCTACATGTTTTCCATGACTTAAAGTTGCATATACATCGTTAAAGTCTATATCTTGAGCATAGTGTTCAATGTAGCTTTCATGCATTACTGAGTTATGCTTAAGTATAGTAGATGCATTTATGATTGGTCTAGACAACATATCCGCAACTTTATTGTGTATGCCCTTTTTATATCTGATGACAAGATGAAATTTTTGTATAAAACCCATCCACCTATAGTGTCTTGATTGTTGCAACTTAGCTCGTGAGTGTAAATATTGAAGTGGTTGATGATCAGTATCTATAACTGTCTCTTTGCCCATTAGATAGTGTATCCACTTTTTCACACTCTGTACTAATGCATACAATTCTTTATCATATGTGGGATAATTAACTACTACAGAATTAAATGTTTCAGAATGGTAACATATGGGTTTACTGTGCTACATCAACATTGCTCCCATGGCATAGTCACTGGCATCCATTTCAATCTCAAATGATCTTTGAAGATCAAGCAATGCTAGTACTAGTGTTGTACTAATCTTTTCTTTTAAACTGGTGAAGGCTTTCTGCTATTTGCCTCCCCACTCAATCACCTTGCCCAATTCTGTTAAAGCATGTAAGGGAGCTGCAATCAAGGAAAAGTTAGCAATAAACTTTCTCCAATAATGTGCTGCTCCTACGAAGCTTCTAACTTCTGTAGTAGATTTAGGTTTAGGCTAGTTTATAATGACAGAAACCTTAGAGGGAGCTATCTTCAACTCACCACCCCCTACAATATGACCCAAATAATTCAAATATGTTTCGACAAATTCACATTTTGATTTCTTAACATAAAGA
>APFE030864587.1:0-13943 GCA_000404065.3 Pinus taeda | reverse complement strand
CCTTTTTTTTTTTTTGCTCAAGGTCCAATTGGAACGAGACCAGCATTACAAATGAACCATTCTGAAAACCGTGTCAAAAAACCATTCATTTCCGGAGAAACCGGTTTCATGTATTGAAAAACGAAAACTACCGTACAAAACGGAATTTTCCGTACCCTTTCGTTTTCTTTGAGTTTTTCTTCATAAACGAATGCTCCTGTTTCTGGTAACATAGATTTAAGCTGAGTAGAGAGAGATTTGTTTTTTTCATTCTAAATTTTTTAGAAGCAAATATTATTTAAATGTTTTGTATAGTTATTTTTTAAAGATTTTTTTAAAATTTTATTTGGGTTACATGAGCGAAATTTCAACTTTGATGACTGATAGACATAATTACACGGAGTTGTTTATAATGCGATTTTTCGGAGATTCCGGTGACGACGGAAGAAATTGAGGTTAAATCTTGATTTCTTGCAATTAAAATGGTTTTTTAACTGCATATTTGGATTCAACGCCCTAAAAAACCCCTTTGATTATGCAAAAACTAGCTATCAAACTTGCGATTCCAATAAATTGCTGCTGGATTTTGACCGGAAAAACCCACCAGAAAAACTTCCAAAAAGTAGCATTATAGACAACTGCTAATTACACATTACACTGGCTGTAGAATGAACTTCTCAATCTAAACATCATACTGAGCTGTAAAATAAGCCTCTCAACTCAAACATAATACTAGGCTGTAAAATGAACTATAGACTTAATAAAAAAGAATCTACCATAATTAAGCCAAAGGAAATCGTGATCTAATTACACATTACACTGTGCTGTAGAATGAACTTCTCAGTCTAAACATCATACTGAGCTGTAAAATAAGCCTCTCAACTCAAACATAATACTAGGCTGTAAAATGAACTATAGACTTAATAAAAAAAAATCTACCATAATTAAGCCAAAGGAAATCGTGATCAAAGTATGACATACGCTCCTAAATAGATCATTGACTAAGGCGTGAAAACAATTGAGGATTATGGTGATTCTATTCCAGCATGGATATTCTGTGAATTCATGCAGAAACCATGTGATTAGGGGCTTAGGTTAAGGCGTTATTGAAGGAATTGAGTTCCATTATTTAAGCCAAATTCTAAGGTGAGGAAGTCGCCTAGTTTCAGATGAACGAGATAAGCGACAGGTAAGCGGAGATTTGATTGGTTATATCGTCAATAGTTAGATTTGCGTTGAACCTGTAAGAAGTGGTCAATGTCGTTTTGGCTTGTGGGTAGAGAAATGAATTTCATTGAGAAAGAAATTTTGTTCCAGTTAATTTGAAAGCGCCCATTTAACCTGCGTTGAAGGAGTTGTGCCAGTTTCATAGTTGGTGTTTTCCTTATTAATTACAGTGCTTTCACAAGTCAAACTGGTGGAAAATGGCGTGACCTATGCAGAGCTTGAAAATGCAGAATCTCACATCAATGCGTTGCATTGATGTTCCGCAAACTATAAGTCAAAGAAGGTGGTTCTATCATTGTCATTAGAAATTATTTGAAAATCCTGGAAGTTGCATTAAGAGCCATAGAATTCTGAAACAGAGTATTATTTGGAACAAGGCATTTGGTCTTATTTAGAAAGTGAAGAGCATATGAATATTTGGTTGAATATGTGGAATACAAAATGAATGCGCCAACTTAGATTATGGGGGAATTATAGACCCATTTTCTCCCTTTGCTTCTGCTGTGTTTTATGGTTGTGAAGACCATTGAATTGCGGGCAGTTTAAGGACCAAAGAAAAAAATGTATATGAACATTTGGTTGAATATGTGGAATACAAAATGAACGCGGCAACTTAGATTATGGGAAATTATAGACCCATTTTCTCCCTTTGCTTCTGCTGTGTTTTCTGGTTATGAAGACCATTGAATTGCAGGCAGTTTACGCCTGCACTATAGTTTATGACTGCACTATAGAGGGACCAAAGAAAAACTTACCTGGAACGGGAAAAAACTACAAGTGATCATCCTCATTTTGCAATTCCTCTTACTCTGCATTTGCTTGCAAAATTGATATTTCCATATCCTTTCGATGCAAACATGTCCTCAACATCTCATTCTCCCCTCTAAAATCTTCTCTGAGATTTTTTAATCTTTTCCTTTTCTAAGCCCACATATTTTATTATCTATCCATCAAATTATTCAATTGGTACTCTCCAATCCATTGGTACTCTCCAACTTCACTTTTGGATCCATTACTTTGAACATGATATCTCGATATCTCCCTCTACCTTGTTTATCACCAAAGGTTCCATAGTCTTGGGGATTTCTTCTTTCCAAACTCCTTTAGTAAACTAAAGAGAGCATTCATCCAATACATGCCCATGAACATGGTGTTCACATCCGAAGGGACTTTAAGATGGACCAAAGTCAATGAACATGGTGTTCACATCAGAAGGGGCCTTAACATGGACCAAAGTCAAAGTGTACGATCATCAACTCATCTCAATGTCAATAACATTTAGTGGACATTTTTATAAATGTTGGAAACAAATACTTTGGAGTTATGTAAATTTAGCTTATTCATTTGAGAAGAAGGTGAAAAACCTCAAGTGAATGCCTTAGTCATGGAACATTAAGAGGCCTTTTGGAATATGAAACCAAGCGACAAAAAAATATTATATTGATATGCATATCTTGTGAATAATAAGCATCACACAATTATCTAATTTTCTTCCATTTATGTGTGCGTTCTAATAGTGTATCAGATCCTGTTAGCTATGCACCTGGGTGCTATGCGATTATCCAACCTAAGAGATATGAGTTTTTTCTTCCATAGCCTACTTTGACGGTTGGCAACATTAATATGAAACTCTTCTAGCCCTATTCCTTAGTTTTGTGAGTGATAGAAGCATCGACATCATGGTTCAAACCTATGCTTCTCAACATTCATGGAAGGTTCGATACACTTGGCTCTCTTCATGAATTTTGAGTTGCTCCTCAAGCAACCCTCCTCTATGACTTATTTTTACTTTTCATGTGGTTGCATGCTAGAATTGGTGCTTGCTTTGGTTTGGGAATATGATTCACCTTTTTGCAAGATCATTGTTCTATTCCTTAGCTGAATGATGGCCCTGCAATATCTTCTCTGATGAATTCTCCCACATGTTATGTGGCATAAGTTTCTCTAAGAGGATCTCCAAAAAAAACAAGCCACTGAAGGGTGATATTGTTTTAACACCACAAAGGGATGGTAGAGAAAGAGAAGGCAAAAGGTCTAAAAACTAGACATAGAAGGTAAGTATGAAAGGTTGGCCAGAGGAAATAGAGCTGGAAGCTAATAGTGGGGACAAGGGTGTTGGATACTACAGGTGTGGAAGAGAGAGCCACTAGTGGGGGTGTCTCATCCACAAATAGGAAAGGTAAATTGAACTACAAGTGTGGAAGAGAGAGCCACTAGTGGGGGTGTTAGGAAAGGTAAATTGACAAGAGGATGGACCTATTGAGAAAGTCTTTGAAATGAAACAATAGGAATAACAGAGGAAAAAGAATCATGCCAACAATTTGACTGTCCATAGGAAAGGGATGGAACTTATCACGAAGGAGGATCCAAGGTGGAAGGGAAATGAGCATGGTGGGACCTAGGTAAATGTGCATGGAATATACCTAGCTTTTAAACCATGAGAAAGGAAAAATAATGATGTTGATAAAGATAGAAAACCAAATAAACTAGGTAAAAGGACTTATGCTACTCTATATGACGAACAACTCTAGTCGCAAGGAAGTGTGAGATACCATACTGGCTATCAAATTAACTTGATTGTGCTTCATCATTGTTGGGTGTGGGTGAGAAGTACAATTGCAGAATCATCTCACAAATGAGGAAAATACCTATATTGTCAACAAAAGTGTAGCATCAATTGCAATGAACCATGAGCATGGTGCATGTTGAACTTGTATCCTTCATTCTCCATTTGTTCAAGTTAAGCCAAGCAGGGAAAATTTTAAGAACCTTGCTAAATTTATAAGTATAATAAATGGGCGAATCTCCATGGTATATAGGAAAAATGGAAGGCAATTTTATCAATAATATAATATGTATATATAATTTTTTTGGCGAATCTCTCACCAGGCATGGCGAATATTTTACTCAAATTATAAAGATCTTGGTATTTACCCATGGGTTTTCATAAACCTGGAGCTTTAAAATTACTATTCGTAATTATAAAAAATTAATAAAATTAATAGTTGATCTTTATATATAATAAATTTTTTATTTTAACCAAGCTAAAATGTTTAACATACATTAAATTACAACATCCATTTTTACTCTTGATTCACCAAGCCCCGAGAGGGATCAAATAAATATATTTTCCTCTATGCTAGTTTGCATATCACGATATTTGATACCTCTAGAGGGTTAGTAGATCCAGAGTAAAGATGGATCTACACTAGTTTAATTCCCCCATTTAAATAGGCTACATTCCAGGTGAATACCATGGGTCAATACCATGTGCCATTTTTATTTTTATTAATACTAATATTAGGTTTAATAATGTTTTTTGCATGGTATTAATAACAATCTAGTCCATGGTATTTGTCCCATAGTATTTTGCCCATAGGTTTCACCTAAATATAACAAATTTTTTGAATGTTCATAAATATAAGGTGACTTATGGAGTAAATATAAAAAAATGTTTTATTTGTTTACCATACCTCTCGTTTATTTATATTTTTATTAATTTAACATACCTCTTTTACAAATATGGTATTTGGCCCATAGGATTCACTTAAATAAAACCTCTTTCTTGAGCCTTCATAAATAGAATGAGGGTTATGGATTAAATATAAAAAGAGGTTTTATTTATTTACCATGCGTCTAGTTTATTTATATTTTTATTTATTTACCATACCTTTTGAGTAAGTATAAAAAGATGTTTTATTTATTTACCATACGTCCACTTTACTTATATTTTTATTTGTTTGCACCCTTGCATGTATATAAGGTGACTTATGGAGTAAATATTAAAAATGCTTTATTTATTTACCATACCTCTCATTTATTTATATTTTTATTAATTTACCATACCTCTTTTATAAATATGGTATTTGGGCCTTTGGCCCATAGGATTCACTTAAATAAAACCTATTCTTGAAAATGGGCGAATAAATTTACCTTTTTTACCCTCTCCCTTAAAATAAGGTGATTCGCCCACTAAAAATTTAAAACCCCTTAATTTCCCCAAAGGGCGAACATTCACCCCTAAAATCACCCCTACATATCATCCATTTAAATTATCCAAGAGCATATCAAACCATGAAACAAATCAATAACAGGAGCACATCATATAACAAGAAATACACAATGCATGTAACATACACTTAACCAGTAATGGAGACATGACAAGCCAGTCACATAATCAATACATTAAACCAAAACTTTTGCTTTTTTATCTTCATTAAAGAATAACACATATTAGCATATGCATAGTACCAACCAAGATAGGGACTTCCACATTCCACCTGACCATAGTTTGGGATAAACCAATCATTTCTTCCAACCCACTCACCCTTGTTCCATATTACAATCTTGAATTTTGGATTACATTAGATAAAACAAAACATAACCAAACATGGAATCTAGAGGAAAACCACCTCCGCCCTCAAGCCACAGTGATTTCACCTAACACTAGGTCAAAAAATTAACAAAACCAATACAAGCCTGGATGCCTTAGAATTTTTTCACCATACCCATGGGATTTTTCCTGTCTCCACCCACTTGTTAAGGGCCCAACGTTAGAAAACCATCTCAATCCTCAACACTTGGTATTTTCCTGAACCACCTCAACTAGGATCCAAAAACTATTAGCATCCAAAGCTCAACCAAATAGGGAACCCACTACATCATGTCTATAAAGGAAATGGCATAAGGAAATTTTTTTACATGACTGTCTAAGAAAATTTCCATGTTATTGAAAACAAAAATTACCAACCAAACAATGCATGAACCATGCATTCAAATCCCAGCAATATAATCAAACATGCAGAGCCCTACCTACAAAAATCCTCATGTTGGTTGTTTTATTCTCTGTTCTTTTCTGTTGTTGCTAGTTGTTTTTCAAACCTTCTTCTTGGCTACATATCAAATTCCTCTTATGCTACTTTCTTTCCTTGCTTGTCTCTTGCTTGTGTCCAAGTTTTATAGCTTCTCCAATTTTCTTTTCTTTTTTCTTTTTCTTCATTTTTTCCTTGCATCCATATTCTTTTACTATTTTTATCTTTTTCTTGTCTCTTCCTCTACCCCACCAGTTGAAGTGGAATTTCTTTCATTTTCCTTTATTTATTTTCATTTTTGCCTCATGTCCTTCCTAGCCTATAATAATTGATTTTCCATTTATTTCATTTTTCCTCTTGAAAATGCCAATTTCCATATCCAAAAAAAAATTAACCAAGTGGATCCCAATGTAATGGTTTTTCCCCTCGTTCAACTTGGAATACATGTCCCATGACCTTGGTTTGATTTCTTCTTTTATAATTTCCATACATTATTTAGTCACATGGAAATTTAATCAAGGGTTGTTATAAACCCCTCCCCTTGGGGGAAACACCGTCCTCATGTTCTATGACTTTTATGACAAGACAATTGTTTTGAAGACATGACAACTAACTAATTCTTGGAGCTTTATAAACACCTCTCTTCTCTCTCTCATCTCTCTCTCTCTCTCTTGATAGATATATAATATATAATATATATATATATATATTCACATTTGCTTCAACCAAAAAATAAAGAAGGATACAATGCCTGCATCTGATCATCCATCTTCCATGTGTCTTAATTGGGCCCAAAGTTCTTCTATTGCACTTTAACTTTCTCTATTGCTCAGTTTCGGAGCATGATCTTCTTCTCTTGCAAGATTCATTGAAGCTTTGGTAAAAACTATCCCTCTAGTTCTACCTGCAATATAGACCAATCAATCACATAATCAACATCCCGTACATATATTTTAAGTAGAGAAACATGAAAAAAATATGTATTTTCACTATAGAAGGAAAATAAAACCTATACACCATTGGTCCAATCCTTTCAAGGACTTCAAAGTGACCACAATAACGAGGTGCCAACTTGGCACATAATCTAATCTTCAAGTATATCTTCTTGGACTTGATACACAAGTACACATGCTCTCCAACCTGAAACTCCTTGAATACCCCATGTTGATCCTCATATCTCTTATTTCTATCTTGATTTTCCTTCAAATTACTTTTGATAACCTACATCTCTTGCTCCATCTCTCTCAACCTATTAGGTTCGATCAACACCTTGCTCGTTAGATCACTCCAGATGATAGGAGTATTAAAAATCCTCCCATAGAGAGCCGAAAATGGACTCATCTTCAAGGACTCATGATACTCATTATTATAAGAAAACTCCAACATTGGAATATTCTCCTCCCACTTCCTTTGTTGATGCATGACATACATCCTCAACATATCCTCAAGGATCTTGTTTATCCTCTCTGTCTTCCCATATTTCTGCGAATGATAAGTTGTACTGAAGGCTAGCTCTATCCCCAATCCTGTAAACAATTCCTTCCAAAAACTGGAAGTAAAATTGGCATCTCTATGTCATATAATCCTCTTGAGAACTCCATGCAACCTCACTATCTCCTTAACAAATATTTGTGCCACTTCACTAGCTAAATTAGTAGACTTTACTGCACTTAAGTGAGCTAGCTTTCTCAACCTATCAACCATAACCATGATGGATTCATGCTTCCTTAATGTCCTTGGAAATCCTGTAATGAAATCCATGGAAATAACCTCCCATTTCCATTCCAGAATTGGAATAGGTTGCAATAGACCAGTTGGATGCTTGCATTCACCTTTCGCCTGTTGATAGTCCAAGAACTTAGCAGCAAACTCAGGCATGTCTTTCTTCAAGTTAGGCCAATAGTAGAACTTCTTAGTGGCTTTCAAAATCTTCTGGTATCTTGGATGGCTTGAATATGGCTTGACATGGAACTCTCACGAATTGAGCTTCTTTAATTCACTACTATTAGGTACATAGATCCTGCTCTTGAATCTAACCAATCCATATGTTGTGAGGTGATACTCATCATCCTTATCACCCCTTCCCTTTTTTTGTAATATCTACTTTAGTTGTTGGTACCTCTCATCATGCTTCCCTGTACGTAAGATCTGTTCTTTCAAATCTATCCCACTAGAGCTCAGAGTTGAAATATGATTCACTTGTACTCTCCTACTGAGTCCATCCGCAACTTGGTTCTCCTTACCTTTGATATACTTGATTTCAAAGTCAAACTCACTAAGAGTAGCCAACCATCTAGCTTGTCTTGCATTCAAATTTGGCTTGTCAAACAAGTACCTCAGCCCACTATGATCATTGATCAAAATGAAATTCCTACCAAGGAAATAATATCTCCACATCTTCAATTCATGAATGATAGCTACCAAATCAAGATCGTGAGTCACATAATTCTGATCAGGATGATTTAGCTTTTTTTATTCATAGCAAACCACCTACCTGTTAGCACCTAAATTCACATTAGGCTGAAGGAAGGCAAAATTCAGGGTAACCACAAACCACGCTCAGTTTGGTATCTAGCCCTACCAGAACAGGAGAGGGCTCTCTCCGAGTCACACTCAGTGAATAGATAAACAATATGGTTTGAGATGATTTACAGTGAATATTGATTTTAGGCTAGTTAAATAAATATGGAAACAAGAGGCAATTTTTGATAAATGACTGAGTTCCTGCGATGTATGGGACCAACGAACAGCATGAGCAGAGAACTTAACTCAAAAGCACAGATTACTTCGTGAGGCAAGACAGGCGGAAAGTATAGGAATTAAATTTGAAATAATGTGGAATAGAAAGATTGTTTAGGAGGGTGAAAATGGCATAAACACATGAATCCTTTTCAACAAAAGAAGAACACATAACATGAAACTTTCCCACAGGCAGAGCAATAAACATGAATTCTACCTTATCTTACTTAGAAAATTTCACTGGAAATGAATATGAATGAACTGTGAAACATAACGAAATACCATATGAAAAATAAAGAGAACACATTTGCTACACTCACACCACATGAATCTCATGAACCAGAGCCGCTGCCTTTCATTAATTCTCTGTCAAAATATACAATGAAGAACTGAGTTTCTCTCCCACAGTCTCACAGAAATTACAACCAACCCTTTGAAAATGATTTTACATACAATAAATAGACTATACCATTGGGAAATGGAACAACCCAGAGTTGGGGAGTTTTTCAAATCATTACAAACTGAAAATGGAAAGCCACTCATTAGTGACAGGTGCAGCATTGCAAAAATGACAAACTACTTGAGTGACTGCTCGCCTTACTTTGCCACTTGGATAGAAGCCAACCTTTAGTGAAAATACTTTTAAAAATTTGCCTTACGCGCCGAGAAAAATGTAGTGTAAATGAGCGGGCCCACTTGAATAAAATTGTGAATCGAAATGTCGCGGAGCGGAAGTGATTTTGGCCTTTGGGTATCTGTGCACCGCGCCCAAAACTATATGTGTCGCGCCACTTTGGAGGTGATTTTGAGGTACTTTCTGAAGTCCAAATTGTGCCCAAGTGTGCTTGTTAGAAAGCCCTGCCTATCTAATTTCCAACCCAAGTAGAATTTCTAAATTTGGTGCTCATTTATCCCTCCAAAACTTCAATCTCCCAAGACTGCTTCCTGTGTGTCAAAATAGGGGCAGAGAGGTCATTTTTGAGTGTTTTTGACCTCCTGAGGACTCAAAAATTGCCCAAACTTCTTGGCCATGCACCAGAAGTCATGATTTTTCATGCTGAATCCAAAAATTTTAACCTTTCATGATTTGGAGCTCCCTATCATAAGCGTCGCGCTAGTGGCGCGGCGCACAGGGAGAAAAACCCTGTTTTGTGCACAAAAATTTGTCAAAGGACCAAAATTGCCCCATATTTTTTGAAATTTTGGCTGGAGCTTCTCCATAAAGTATCATGCTGGGCTAAAGAGGCTTTGGCCAACATCTAAAGATGATCATGCTCCCTTTTCCTCTTTTGCTTTCTTATTGCCTTCTTTAGTTTTGCCTTTAAATTCCTCATTCGTGCCTTGCAAACATGATTGCATGCCCAATAATGGTTTTTCATGTGCCTGAGCATGTACTTGTCCATGTTTGCTTTTGGAAACAGCTACTCTAAGTGGATGTTGATCCTCTCGAGCCAATTCTCTCGATCAGCCTCTATCTCCTGCTGAATGGGTGTCTTCTCATTTAGGCTTCGTTGGGCAGCCTGTTGATCTTCACGGATGTTTTGCCACCTCTATGAGGCCTCCTGGGTGCATGTACCTTTGTTGGAAAGTCATTATGTGTCTCTTCTTCATGATCATATGATGGATCAGGTGTCATGTCTGCAGGTGGCCAAACTGTCTTGGACAAATAGGTGTTGATATGTCACATTGTCTTGTAATGCCTTTGATGATGTGCTTGACCTTTGTCACCAAGAGAAAATAATGACATGAGGGACAGTAAGGGGAGGGAAAGATAGTGAGGGATTAGGGACTATTAGGAGAGATTTTTTTGGGAAATATAGGAGGGTTTTGAGGGGTTTTATGTGTGGGATAGGGTTTAGGGTTTCACCTTTGGAATTTTTGGGAAAGGGAATTTAGGATAGGGTTTAGTAACTTTAAGGGATGGGGAACACTGGAGTCAAGGAACAAAGGGAATTAAGGACAAGAGAGATAATTGCAAAGAGTAACCTTGGTGGGGAACAAGTTTTGAAACCCTAGGCAGCAGTTTACATGTGAGGAATTCAAAATGAAAGGGTTGAATTTTTCTTTCAATCATTAGCATCCATAAACCACCATACCCTAGCACAAACTTGGATGAAACACAAAAATGGAGGCTTTACCTACTTGTGGAATGAAGAATTTTCAATTTGGAGGAAGATTTCTATGAATTTAAGGCCTTTTAGCCCAGTGCGTCGTGCCTCCCTTGTGCGCCACGCCAATGTAAATTTACACTAGAAAATTTCCCCCAATGCGCCGCGCTCCCTCTGTGCACCACGCCATTTTGCAGGAGCCTTTTGGAGGCCTTCTTGGTGTCAAAATTGGGTGCAGGATATCTTGTTAGAAATTTATTTGAGTCTACTTTCCAACCCAACTAGAATTTTTCAATTTGGAGTTCATTTTCCCTGTAAAAAATCAAATCTCCCAAGAATGGTCAAAATGTGCCAAATGAGGATGCCTCAAGGCAGAGTTCTGTTGCAGTCAACCTTGGAAGGTGTTCCTCAACTCCAAATGGAGCTCATGATAGCCCATTGGAAAGATCTTTGTGTCTAGTTATCATTTTACTCATCAAGAAAGTCCTTTGGCTAACCAAGCTAGGAGAAAAATTGATTTTCCCAAGGTCACTTTAGAGGTGCATCAATTCTCCCGAGGCAATTGTATTTTTGACATTTATCTAAAACCATGACACCTGTGTAAAAAGTGAAAGAGATTTTTCTTCCTTGGACTATTGTGGATAAAAGCTTCTCTCAGTTTTGAAAATTCATCTTTTCTTTCTCGGAAACATCATTTGAGTGAATTATTGAACTTTCCTCTAGCCTGCACGTATTATTGAAGCACTTTGAGAACGAAAATTTGCAAACCCTAGACCTACTAACTCCTCAAGACTCTTTGCTGACCAAAGACCATCCATGACTATAAATGACTGAAACATTGAGTTTGATGAATTCTGATGGACTTTAATGATCAATCACAAGCCAGCAGATACAAACATTAGGGGAATGAGAAAACCATGCCCTTCCGTCAGACAATGGCATGACCCTAGCGAAATGCAACTGAGTGAATCGAGTGAGGCACCTAAAAGTGAAATGCAGAAAGAATTTTTATCTCTGAGGAGGACTGACAAGACCGATTCTAACATTGGCTCCAATGGGGGATGGTATCTCCCTGGAGTTGCTAAGAACTGCAAATCTTTGGAAGAGCAGACAGTGCCTTTGTCCATTGGGCTATGGAGTCCATTATTTTGACAAACCAACCTGACTCAATTTATTTACTAAAACCTGACTCAAACCAACTTAATTATGGAACCAACATGACTGAAAAAACTGACTCAATGTAAAGGGAAATGACTCATGACTGACTTAACTAAAACAAGATCTTACAAAACTTGTTTCAGTGGCAGTAGTCCATGAAGATTCGAGGGTTTCAAATCATGATGACAGCCACCTGCGTACTAATGCAATATGTACAATCATGTGTAATGTGTCTTCCAATGTAACCAATCAAGTAGATGCCTCCTTGATTGATTCTCCTGATCAGATCTTCTGGTCAACAATAGATACTGGTAACTAGGCATCCAAAAGCATAATTGACTATGATCTCCTTCATCACTGAATATTGAAATAATAACTTTCGCTGCTGACTGCAACAGATCTTCCATTGGATCATAAAAAACATGAAGTCTTTCCTCCTATTGAGGGAACAAGATGTCTTTTTCTTTTGAGTCTTATCTTCCTTCATAATGTACTTCAGAAAAAGTATGGTCCTGGTCCTAAAAAATTTCTGAACAAGTGGATGAGCAGATTTCCTCTTCAAAAAACATTTGAAGACATGAGACATATGAGGAAGAACCTGAAAGGGAATCCTGAATGGTCTGGTCTACTGAAGTCTGGATATATTGTAGATCATCTTCATATGATATGACAGTCAGATTGTCTTTGCATTCATCAATCATGAGAAAAGAAACTTCAAATGATTCTTGAAACCTAACAATAACATTTCTATCATCTACCATAGATTCATCCAGAGGAACTTTTTCACTTGCTTGGGTAAAGATCTCATCTTGCTGTTCATGAGCTAACTAGATTACCTCTTCATGAAGACTATGTTCTGATGACATGAGAACATTTATGTGCAAAACTCTGTCTTCTTCATCCCAGATGATTTCAGCATCAGAGTTCTCTTTCATGGGACTTAGTACAAGGTCTTCTTGGTCATCACAATCTGAATCTACATCTGAAATGGTTGTCTTAACATTATCACATTCTAAATTTGAAACTTGATTTCTCTGCATGCTGCCTTCTTCTATGGACAAATCTGAAATGACACTTTTTCTTTCATCACTTTCAGCCATATGGAACTCTTCAGCCTGCTGATCTATAAAGCTGCCCACAGGACTGTCATCCTTTTAGAAGAGGAAAACTTTCCACCATCACCTTCTTCATCATGTGCACATTGTATATCTGTGTTAACTTGAGCTGGAACATGACTGTTCAAGAGTTGATCTATTTCATTTTCAGACAAAGGAGATAATGCTTTTCGTTTTCTCTTGCATGAAGAGTGATTTTCTTCAATATTTTCAAGTGAAGGAGTGTACAAATTTTCCTCAGATTGCTGATCCATTTCATGTAATTCCTGTTGACTGTCAAGATGCAAAATTCCTTCATGTTCCACCGTACTACAATATTGATTCTGCTGCAAATTTTCATGATCATCTTCATGCTGCTTAAATGGGTTTTCACACAGGGCTTCCATGATCTCTTCATCCATGAAATTATCATCTTCATAATATTTTTCAAGGCTTTCAATAAAACCATCAACATATTTGTGATGAGCCCCAATTTTGGTACAATTTGGGCTCATTTTGGCCTATTTTACTTGCTCAAACCATTCATTTTTATTTGCTTATGCATGCATTTCTTAGTTTATTCATGTTGTTTGTAGGAAGAAGGTTAGACACTTTATCTACGTGACTAATGCATTATGATTCCAGGTTTTGGCATTAAAAAGGGAGCAAGAGACAACGAAAAAGGGGATAAGGAGACAATGAGGTGGCACTGCTGATTTTGTGGAGAGATGTCCACGGTCTTGGGACATTCCTCGTTATTCCCACCAAGAACTCCGAGCTCCAATCCATCTCCCCTCCGAGCTCAAGAAGCAGCCAGCTGTCCTACA
>APFE030864580.1:0-14413 GCA_000404065.3 Pinus taeda | reverse complement strand
TATAAATTAAGGCATTGGGTTCGTTGCTGGAGAGGTTAGAAGCTGAACATTTTGAGGGTAAATGCTGATGGAATTGGGACTTCCTAGTTAAAACTTGAGAGGAGAGATCACATACCTTTTGGTTTCATTGGGAAGTGAGTGAAACTTGTCAAAGTAGAGGAGACTTCTTGTCGGACCCTGGGAGGAGTTTGTACAACATCAAGGCACAGGTTGTAAAGTTCTTCTTTCATTTGAATTAATATAATCAGATTCATTTTTCTCAACAAATTGTCTTATGTGGTTTGTTTCATAATCTCCTTGATCATTATGATGAATATGCTTTATGATATTGGCTTTTTATGTGCTATTTAATTTGTTTGCTTGTTTGTGTTTGCAGACTTACGCTTCGAGGAAGCTCATTTGGAGTGAGGGAGTGAGGCTTCCACAAACTTGCTTTGGACCCAAGGTAGGCCTAAAACACTTGTTTGCCTTTGTTTTTAATTGCATATTTAGAGAAATATAGTTTTTGATTGGCTTGCTTGTCACTAGATATCTTTAGATATTAGGAAGGTCGATCTTGTCTGCAACCTCGACTCATTCCACGTGACAGGTATGATAGTGGTCTACTCTTTCTCTGTTTTCCTATGCATGTCCCCAACAAGGCTGGGGTATAAGGAGTTGGGACTTGAGCTACTTGAACCATTGCAAGATCATCCCCACTGACCCTCATGGCCTCCCATGGCAGAAGAAAAGAAAGAAGAGGGAGTAGGAGATCCTATCAAGTTGTTTCTCGAATAAGCTCTTGAGTGGCTGAGGCATGAGATGATGGATAAATTTTCCCAGATCCTTCGACATATACCAATGGGTGAAGCATCTTCTTTCAAAAATCACTTCAGAGGTGTCACCACTTTTAAGGTACCAGTTAATTTTGACATTCTCATAGTTGAAGGCAAGCTAGACGCAAATGCTCTAGATCAATGGTTTAATTTGCTAGAAGGATATTTTTCGGTCCATAATTTTGCTGATAGATAAAATATTACTTTTGCACTCCTTTCGGTTGCTCCCCATGTCAAGAACTAGTGGGAAACTTACTATGAGCAAAGGCCTAAGGAGGAATCCTCAATATTTTCAGTCGCACCCTTGGACTCTTTCTGAGATGTTGTTAAGGAAAAATAAAATATTACCCTCTCGGGAACTATGAAGACAAGTACATGAAATGGACCACACTACGATAGGAAAGGCACCAAGAAATGCCAGAGTTCACGAATATATTTCATACGCTATGCACAAAGTTGAGTATCAAGGAATCTAAGTGACATCTGGTGCTCAAGTACCATAGTTATTTTCACAAATACATCCAAGAAGAAATGGAGTTTTTGGACATCTCCTTGCTTGGTTCAACATACATATATGTTGTCAAGGTCGAGCAAAAATTTAAACAGAAGAAGTAGGACTTTGGATTTGTGAACCAAAAGTAGGGCAATGGCACTCTCAAATCACAAAACAAAGGAGAGAGCCAAGGTGGAATGACTGGGGACAACCCATTGAAGCTGCAAGCAAAGAATAACGTTGGGAAGAATAAGAAAGATATAGGAAAGTGGTTTGAGTTTTGCAAGAGCCTCACTCACAACACAAGTGAATATCGTGTAAAGCAGTGAATGGTGGCTAAGATGAAAGCTTCATAGTTAGACACATGTTCTGTCTTGGAGCCATAACCTAAAAAGTGAAACAAATCATTGATGCAAACCCAATGCCACCATTGCCACTAACAAGGTTAATAAAAGTGAGTCCGAAGATCTAGAGGAGGGTGAGTGTCTCTCTCACTCACAAATGTGGGTGAAGTGTGTTCTACTATAGTTCATTTTCAATTGTGGGAGTTTAAAGAACCACATCAGTAGAGGTCATTAAGTGGTTGATATTTTCGACAACACACCACCTACATCCATACACCATTGGGTGGCTCCACCAAGGGGGAGATCTCCACGTCAACCAACAATGTCATTTTCCCTGCAACATCAAGCCTTTCACAGATGAGGTATTGTGTGATGTTGCTCCCCTTGAAGTTTGTGGTGTTTTATTAGGCCAACCAACTTGTGGAAGCTTCATACTATGTATGATTTTAGGCCTTGTACTGTTATTATTACTTTGGGAAGAAAAATATACAAGATACTAGAGGTAGCCCCACTTGTCTCCATTTATTTGATTTCTGCTAAGAAATGTAGTAAGATAATATCCCAGAGTAGGAAATTTGTTTTGTTCTTGATTCACTCTCAAAGTAAGGGCAAGATCATGGCCACATCTATGGCCACTAGAAAGGGCTCTGTTGTGCAGTAGAAGCAAGTGGATAATGTCGTGGAAGAGTACAAGGACATCTTCTTGTCACCCACGGGGATAATTGTAACAACCTTGGTTAAAAATTCATGTAAAAATATATAAGACCACGGTCATGGGATGCGTATTCCAAGCTGAATGATGGGAAAAAATCCTAGTGGGTGTTCATTTGGTTTATTATGGCTAAGGAAATTGGTGAAGGCAATGTCAAAGGCTTTGGAAAGGCAAGAGGCATTTATTGACATTTTATTTATAAGATAAATAAAATTGGGAGAAAAGAGAGGTAAAAGGTCATAGGTTTCATGTGAGGAGGAAAATGAAGGAAAATAATGGAAATTGAAGAAAATAGAGGCCTCATTGATAAAACGGCTCAGGATCAATGGGCAGGCTTGGTTAGTGTAACCTTTTGTCAATTTAGTTTTGGAGCTCTCTCATTATTATCTCTTTCTTACTCATACTCTTGGAGACTTAGAGTTTTCTTGGAGCACTCTTGGAGGGTGTGTCATACTTGGATTTTTGGAGCAAAAAGGCAAGGGAAGACTAGGAAAGCGTTAGAGGACATCTAGATTAGCAGCTACAATAGGATTTTCTTGCAGTTATCAAGTTGCATGTATGTTTTTCTCACTAGTTTTGGAATGCATGGCATATTCATGTGGATTTTGGGTCATGATTTATCACTCGAATGGAGGATTGCCTGGATTCACAGTGGATTGCCTAACCTTTCCATTTCCTAGATAACCGTGGAGATTGTGGGTTTACTTCCTTGTTTTATTTCGGTTGGTTCTCATTTTTCCTTAGCTCGGGTTGAGTTACTAGTTCCTAGAGCCTTGATTGGACAAATGCTCTAGATCCCTGTAAGAGCTTGGGTTGAGTTACTAGTCTTGTAGCCTTGGCTGGAAAAACGCTCAGGAGCCCTTGGTGGGTTGAGTTACTAGTCCTGGAGCCTTGGTTGGACAAACACTTTGGAGCCTGACGATTGTTGTGCGTTGAGTTACTAATCCTGGAGCCTTAGTTGGAACAAACACTTTGGAGCCCTAGATGGGTGGGATAGAGACCAATCTGATGATGGTTTTGTGATGTCTGACCATGAGGTTGAATCACTATTTTATGGGTTGAGGTGGATGGTGTCTGGAAGCCCTGGATGAGTTTTGATTGATGTGTTCTATAAGATCCCACATTCATGCTTGGAATATGGCATGAGGGTGAATCGCTAAAGATATATTTATGCAACCATTCTATGGTTGGGTGAAATGTGGAAGTCCCATCTTGGTTTTGGATCTTGCATCATCAATATGAAGTTATTTATCCTTGTATTTCTATGAGTATTATGCTGGATGATATGTGGTTTATATGGCTGTGATTTCATGAGTATTTCTGTTGTTATTATGCTGGTTAATTATATGTTTTGTGACTGTAGCTATGTATGGCTTTCATCATGTTTTTACTTGTAAATGAATGATCAATGTATTTGTGACCTAATGGATGAAATGGAAGTTGATGTGTTGAGGCATCAATGTTTCTTAGTGATTCTCAACTAAGTCTGAGACCCTTATGCTCAGATATGTTATTTACACCTATAGATTACATATTCATGATATGTTTGACGAAATGCCTGTCATGGCTAATAGAGGTCTAGTCAATGTATTATTCAATTCATCGCATTAACATTGTTGTTTTCATGTTACCTTACTATTGTGTAGGTATCATGAAATTTTAGGTAGTGAACTCGACTCTGGGCCTGAAAATGTGGCATAATTCTTGGGGACATTGACACAAAACTGACAAAAAGAGTCCCTGGACGTTGGCTTGTAGATTTGTGAGAGCATCCGGAGGTCCCTGGACGTTGACATGCCCATAAACATGATAGTATCTAGAGGTCAAACTGTCCAAAATTTCATTGGGACCCAGGGGTTGGCTGCCTGGAAGGTTGGATCGGTTCTTGAGGGTCCTAATGTTGATGTTGAATGTCTGTATGGTGTATGATGGGCCTCTAAATTAGACATAAATTAAGGCCCATGCCTCTAAATTAGACATAAATTAAGGTTTATCTGACCATCCTTCAACAAATTAAACCTCTCTTTTTTCATTAGATAATGTATTTTTAACTTTAATATGCTCATTAGGAAGGTTTATGGGTAATTGCATATTTGTGCCTATTATTACTTATTTTTGTGGAATATTGTCAAAATATTGGGTAGATTATGAAGATTTGGAGGAGGAGATAATATAGGGACCTGCGCCCTACTATAGGAGGATCAATATAAAATAATAAATCAACAAGGTATTATGTAATTATGGCATAGATTGTGGAGCTCCAATGATTGAGAAAATCTAGGAATGTGTTCCTTGCCAATCAATGTAGATTCCTAGTATTGGGAACCAGATCCACTAATCGAGGGATTTTGGTAGGGAAAAATTCCTCCTTTCATGGGGAATGATTCCTAATAATTTTGTATAAGTACCAAATCGAATTTGCCTCTAGGGATTGATTTTTCTTAATCTTCTTGTGGAGAGAACTCGTATTTTTGCAGCTCCACTGTCATTTCTTGCAGGGACGTAATTGTATTGATGAAAATAATGAATATTGGTGACATGTTCAGCTTCTAAATATTGGTCTCCTCCATATGACTCTAAGTTTTTTTGGGCTTGGCCATCCCAGGAGCCTCAGAGCCCTTTTGTATCATTTACTTTTATTCTTTTCACTTTTTATTCACATGCATCTCTTGTTCTTGTTCTCTATTTCTGCATTTAGTATTAATGATTGCTTGTTGTAGGATTGGGTTAAATGGTTGAAGTAAGTTATTTTCAGGATCAAAAGTGCCATTGTAACAATTTGGAAGGTCATAGTAATCATTGAGTTACTTGGATTAGTTTCTTTATTCCCAAATCTAGATTTTTGGAAGTCTTTTGTGACAAATAACAATAAATTTGTACTATTTTTAAGAGCACACTAACGAGATTTAATCTAGTTTATTCCACTTGCATTAGATCACAAAAACATTCTAGTTAATAACAAAAATTACCTCATTGCATTTGCACTTGATTAGGTTAGGCATTTGATAGATTTTCTATCTCACTAGTTCTTGAATTTATGGATTTTAGACTAGTAATTTTCTGTCATTTTTTAGCATGGGTTAACAAAGGTATTTTTGAGTGATTCCTCTTGGAATGGAGACCTAATACATCTTGGTCAATAAATTTTTTTGTCCCATCCAATTTGGATTTAATTTGGTTGGTCATTTGGTGAATTATAACCCCCTATAACAAATCTGTTGTTTCCTGTAGTAAACTACAGGGTACCCTGTAACAGTCTTCCAACATGTATATACTTGCCCAGATTCACTCAAGAAGCTTGGTTATTGTCCCTTAGGGTTGAATCATGACCCCTAGGCTCTAAATAAATTATTAGGGAAGACTAAAGACCGCTTAAGACTTGTCTCTTTACCCATGCAAAACATTGCAACGATTTGAGCTAATGGACAAATTTATGAAATAGATAATACAATGATGATTGCCACATCCAATTAACTTTGTCAATATATTTAAACTCTTTGAAATGTAATGGTTGAAATTTCATTCATGATATTTATTTTATGTAATTAGAATAGGTTTCTTTCCTTGTATTTTCTTTCTTGCAATAAGTTAAGGTTTCCATCCCAAGCATTTCATTTTCTGCAATTAGTTTAGGATTTGATTTCATTACATGCACTCCATTACATCATGATAGTGAAGGAAGGACACATTGTATGCTGCACATATCGGGCCGATATCTCTTCAGTTTGTATGAACCTTGAGTTGATAATTAAAGTTAGTAGCCTTGGGAGTTGCAACATTCTTGTTGCAATACTAAGGCTCATCACTTTTTGGCACCATTTCCAGGGAGGTGTCAAAGTATGCATTGTTTTCTTCCCTAGTTGATTCATTTCTTTTTACTTTTTGAAAAAATAAAAAAGATTTGCATTAGGAATATTTCATTTAAAAAACAGAAAAGTGCATTGCATTAGTGTTTTCATTCAATCATAAAAACAAAAAATTTCTCTAACACCAACCCACCCCCCCATTTGATCATGTGGTGCAGTATGAGCCACATCACCATCCACTTTTGCAGGTAGAAGAAGAAGAGATGGAAAAGAATGTAGAATAAATGGATATAGATGATGATAATGAGGAAGATCCTCTCAGATTTCCTGTTCAAGATACTGATGGTAGTGTGCACATGAAGAACATCCCTCCATCTTTTCTTCCAAAATTTCATGGTCTAAGGTCAGAGGATCCAGAAACCTTTCTTTTTTAATTTGAATTCATTTGTAGATATTATGATTACTTATTAACCACTCAAAAAATGAGATTGTTTTTGACAACATTGAAGGATAGAGCTCTTAAATGGTTCTTGAGTTAAGGTACTAATTCAATAAGATAATGGAATGATATGCAAAAGATATTTCTAGAAAAATATAAAGATCATGATCTTAAAGAATAAATCTTTAAAATGAATAAAAAAGAATATGAGAGTCTAGATGATCTAATAGAGAGGTTCTTGCATAATGTTAAGAGGGAAAAACTACAACATTTAGGATCCAACATACCGAAAACCCTTACTTAGAACAATTAGGGATGTGTGGATTGATCTCCTTGATCTCATGAGTAGAGGTGATGTATACCAATCATCATTTGAAGAAATTTGTGAAACATGCAAACACATATGTATCAATAGGGAGGGAAAAAGGTAAGTAAATCAGCGTCAGGGTTGGTAAGTCAGGCTAAACTTGGAAATTTGTTTAATGGCTTTAAAACAGAAATTCTTAGCAATCTAACCAAACAAGTAGAAGTGTTAAGAATGTAAGATGAAGAAAAAGAAGCTATTGATATTTGTGTTGTCCATGCAGAATCACATGATGTTAAATATTGTCCATCATTACCAGGGTTGAAGGAAGTTCACCAAGAAGAAAAATGGAGCAAGTCAATTTCCAATGCAACTATGTTATGTAGCTCCAAAAGGACCATGGAAACCTATTCAACCTAATATAATGCAAGAACCTAAGTCAGAATTTAAAGCTTATCCACATCCAACTCAAAGTAATTGGAGGGCACCCTTTCCTTGGCAACCTTGGCCATCTCAACCCCAAAACCAATCTTGGCAACAAGGTTGGCAAGGAACTTATGGGAGCCATCCAAAATACCCTCAATATTTTCCTCAATATCCTCCATACTCAACTCCATGTTATCCCTACCATCCACCTCCACCACAACCATAACCCCAACCACATCCATTTGAAATATCCACTCCCACTCAAATACCTGTACCACCGTTTCCAAGCCCACACAATGAAGTAGCTCAACCCACTTACAATGCTGAGGTACAACACTTCCAAATATCTCTTCTTGATCTCATTGGTATTCATCTCAACTCAGGAAGAATATTACAAATATGAGATTCTCTTGATGCCATTGAAGGACAACATGCAAAAAAAGAAGATTCAAAAGAGAAGACAAAAGAATCACGGGCTGCACTGGATGAAGAACAGACATCAAAATCAGAGATTGAGAAATCTCCTTCATGGTTACCACCAAATCTTCCATGTATTAAAGATAAAAATCAATAAAAAGAAGAAGATTTGAAGGTCGTGGTAGAAGAAGACATGAAGAATGATCCAGATAAGTAAGCAAACCAAGGGCATCAAAGTTATATTGAGGTTTGGCTCCAAAAAATCAACAAGATGGAGCATCACTCTCTTCTTCAACCATGCTTGATATTTTCAAAGTCAAAGCATTTTGTCTCTAAAATCCAGGTACATGTCAAATCATATATTGCAAGCTTATATATTAATTTATCTGTCATCTTGATGTGCACACAACTCCATTGGAAGTATTCCTAAACTTGAAAATGATTTTGTTTTTTTCAAGTAGAGTAGGATAGGAAAAGAAATAAAAAATGAAAAATAAGAGAAAAAATAAAAATCTCAAGTGAAAACCTCCTTTGAGGCACCTGATATTGGCTCATTGATTGAAAACCTCCATGAGGTGATCAATGGGTTGTAAAAAAAGAGAAAAAAGAGAAAAATAAAAGATCCTATGTCAAAACCTCCTTTGAGGAGCCTAGGCAAACGTATTAGTTCAAAACCTTATTGAGGCGGCTAGTAGGCCTAGAAGAAAAAAAATGGAAAAAATAAAAAAAAACTTTGGTTCATGTATCTCTCTAATGAATGTAGTTGCTCTCCAATATCTGCAAGCAACAAAAACAAGTTGGCACAAAAAAATAAGAAATTGGTCAAAATTCTAGTCAAAGGTAGTCAAATGTGGACTTTCTCCTCCTTTGCTTAGATGCTCTAGAAGGACCAAGGCCATGCCAATCCATCGCCATCTATTTCCACCATCCAACCATCATTCCCAAACTTTTCCCATTCATTTTCCTTGTTATCCTAAAATATTACATGAATGCTCTGTTTTACTAGAGGAAACAAAAATTCATAGAGTAGAAAATTATTTTTGTCATATCTTGAAAACCGTATATCCATTTGCAAAGATTTTTCACACGGAGATGCATATGGATGATGGTAACATGCACAAGCAATTTCAACAAATTCCAGTACGCATTTTTCGAGAAATCGACCTCCATCACCTACAACCATTTTTGAATTTTCTATATATTTATGCATCCATTTACAAATCTGTTTCATGGATGATGATAACATTCCCAAAAAATTTCAGCAAATTCCAATACTCGGTTTCCAAGAAAGCAACCTCCATTAATGTCAGCCATTTTTATTTTTTCTCGAGATTCATGCATCCATTGGCCAATTTTATTTATGGGGAGGTGCATAAGGATGATGGCAACATGCTTAGAAAATTTCAGGTCAATCCATCCTACCATTTGGGGGATATGGACAAAACAAGGCTTCTACAGGGTTTCCTGTAGTATTACAAGAGTCCTAGTTTACTACAGGAAACAAGTTGAAGGCTATAGGAAGGTACAAAAGGTGTAATAAATTGTGGGAAAGGTTTCTAATGGTGCAATAAGGTATAGGGAAGGTGAAAATCACCCATGGACAAGCCCAACAATCCAAGAAGGCTGGATTTGACTAAGATAACTTGCCCATGGTAACTGATAGACACATGCTTAGAATCACCAAGCTATGAAGACCTGTGAAGAAGAAAGCAAATAAAATTATCACCTCTAGAGGACCATGGATCGATCATCAACTCAATAGAAACATGCATGCCTCTCCAAAAACCATAAGGTAGGTACATGCATGCAATATTCTTGACCCCTTCTCTTGAGCATATTATAGTTAGAAACTTGTTGTCAATGCATGAGAGATGAGGTTTTATAAGCTAAGTATGGGTCAATAGTCTCGACCGCCTTCAACTAGTTAATTGTAGCTCAATCCTTCACTCATGCAATGTGAAAAAGCCAAATTAAGAAGGATGATGATTTCAAGGAATGGGAACAACAATTAAAAGAGGAAATTTCTGCAAAGGCCAAGTCACCACCACACTCCAATCCCTCCATACACTTAATATCCACTATCTATCCATCACCCACCCATCCCATTTCATAAGAAAAAAATAATATTTTTCAAGAACAAACCCTAGACTCTGTCTCACTTTGAAAATTTCTTGAAAAAACACACAGAGCACATCTTCTCCATTTTCACAAACCTACACTACTCCCTTTGAGCCCTACCATCATCTTCCAAACCCTATACATCATTTCTCATCACTCCCATATAGTTAGAAAACCCTGAAAGAGGAGGAATGACTGCTATAGGAAGGCAAAATGCTACTACAAGAAAGAAGAAAGGAACAAATTGTTTCTAAACCCAAAATGGTAGTGCCTAAAAGAGCCCTAATCAAAATAGAGAACTCCAAGGCCATTAGGAAATCATCTAGGCCACAAGAGAGAAGAAGAAGGAAACAAAAGGAAAGAAGACATTCACCATCAAAATAAAACTCAAACCATAGTGATTAAAAGAGTCTTTCCAAAAGGTCTCTAATCTCTTTCTAGCTTTTGTCCAAGGCCTAAAATATGTTATAGAAATGGGAGAAATACATGGAATTCAAGTTGAGGGCCTACCCTAGGCTCATACTATCATTTCTACTCAAAAGAGGTTTAAACAGGGTTTCATGTAGTACTACATGAACTGCTATAGGTTTTCCTGTAGTGCTACATGAACCGCTACAGGGTTTCCTATAGTTTACTACAGGAAACACATATTTACTACATAATGTCCTAGTTCTTGTGTAAAGATGTTTTGAAGGTTTCAGAGGTTTCCAAATGGTGGAGAAAGGTATAAGAAGGTTGGAAAAGGACATGGAATACCTTGCCAAACTAAAAAATATTCAAGAACCCATATTGAGTAAGGGAAAGAAGGCAAACAAATGGTCTCAAGAAACACTGTGATTTGTCTATGCACAAACAGTTTTGGAAAAATGAGTGAAAATAGAATGAATGTTTCAAGGGAGAGGATATGAATGAAATGGATCTAAAACCCTCATAGTTCACTTGCAAAGAGGAAAGTTATGTTTTTTTGCTTGAAAAACTATTAAACAATCATGAAAAGAAAAACTACATTTTTGTGCTTGTCCTTGCAGAACTTATAGCCAAGATTCTTAAGATAAAGGAACGTGTAATGCACAAGAGAGAGGCCACCAGGGCCATGAATGAGGCACAATGAGGTCACTAAGTTGTTTAGAGGATGAAAAAAACTTTCAGCAGGTGGGGGGGGGGGGGGTGTATGATGGGTCTCTAAATTAGATATAAATTCAGGCCCATGTGTCTAAATTAGACATAAATTAAAGCCCACATAACTATCCTCAAACACATTAAACCTCTATTGTTGCATTAGATAGTGTATTTTTAACTTTAATATGTTCATTATGAAGGTTTATGGATAATTGCATATTTGTGTCTAATATTATTTAATTTGGTTGAATATTGTGAGAATATTGGGCAGACTATGGAGATTTGGAGGAGGAGATAATCTAGGGACCTGCTCCCTACTATATGAGGACCAATATTCAATAATAAATCAACAAGATATTATGGAATTATGACACAAATTGTGGAGCTCCAATGATTGAGAAAATCTAGGAATGCATTTCGTGCCATTAAATGCAGATTCCTAGTATGGGAACCAACTCCACTAATCAAGATATTTTTGTGGGGAAAGCTTCTATTGGCTGCTCAAATTGTTTATTGATTAAACAGTCGAGTACCACATTAAATTGTCAACCCGGGAAAGTGCTTTTGTTTCAAAGGTGACCCCGTACTGTATGCACTTAATTTTAAAAGCATTAAAGGCTGTAGTATAAACAGATCTACTTTCTATCAAACCCTTACTCTGTGTTACAGTAGCTATGATCTATTGCAAAAATGAAATGAAAGCAATTAATTAATGGTAACAAATCTGCAGAAAGAAATAATGGCCATTTTGTAATAGAGGACGAGGACCCTATCCTCAGAATAAGGATGTTCAACACCTGCCTCTGTGACCAATTTGCCAATGCACACTGAAAATCCTAATCATCGGTGACACACTCTCACAACGCCAATCGATCAAGGAAACAGAGTATCAGCAAAAAGGAAATATCAGAAGCAAGGCTAGAAATACAAATAAATCACACACACTTAACAGAAACGAAATGGGTGAATCTTGTGAAGAAGGTGGGCCCTGTCCCTCTCACAAGGTTCCCTGGAACACAGATGCTAAGTTGAAATGCTCAGAACAGTGCTTTATTCATCTGCCAAAATGTCCAATTACAATAAAGATTCAGACTTTCTCTGCACTACAATACTTCCATTATATCTCACTAACTCTCAACTGTAGATGTCTCCTCTTTATAGAGGAGACATCTATTACAATAGATTGTCATTATTCATTCAGTTTGATCCTTTTGTACAAAAATAGGAAATCAATTCCTGTTATAGCATGTTGTTACAACAGTGTATATCTTTGTCATTCTTCGTTTAGTCGGATCCTTCTGCTGTTGCAAAACTGGTAGTCTTCGTCCATCTCCTTGGGATCCTTGTACTATCCTTGGCTGTTTTGCTGTTGTTGTCGATTTTATAAATCTCAACTGTTCCCTTGAAGTTCTCATGCTGTTCCTGGTGTTCCAGCATCTGCGACTATGTTTTGCTGATCGTGCTATGTCAGCATCTGCCAAGTATAGTTCTATCAGCTTCAGACGGTTACTACCCTGCTCGACAATTGTTGTTTCATCCTTTGCAAATTAAGGTTTTACCCGCTTTAGTCAGTTGCTGTTTCTGGTGTTACAACAACTGCACAGTTGCTGTTTCTGGTGTTACAACAACTGCACAGTTGCTGTTTCTGGGGTTGCAACAACTGTGAATTATAATTCTGCGGACTTCGAATAGTTCCAACAATTGTCAGCGACTTAGTCAACTTCCAAAGATTAATTATAAAGATAACATGAATATGTGTTGAATAATTAAACATATAGCAATGAGGAGAGTTACTTCATACCTTGGAATAATGAGGTCAAAATGTTATCAAGGGTTTCAACTTATGGGCTAAAAAGGGGTAACATCATGACAAATATAAGGTCAAAAGTAGACAATATGGAGTCCTAACATCCCCCCCAACTGAAAGGGTTGCATGTCCTCATGCAACGTTTACTCTGAATCTGAGTCGGAGTACTGGGATGAACAGTGTAAGTTGCTGATACAGTAGCTAAAGAAGGTTTTATTAGATCTGCTTCTAAATCCATAGACACTCTGTAATTGCTGCCATACTGCCACCTCCTCCTTTTTGGTCAGTTTGTAATGAGCCTTATATTGCTGACCAGGTAACCACAAGAGAGAGAAATGAAAATGGTAACCAATCCACCTTTCAGCACACTGTTCCATACATTTGACATAATAAGGTATGCGTGAAATTGCTACCTGAAGATTGAGGGGATTGTAAGGATGATATTCCTGTCTCTCTTTCGGACAATGCTCCCAAAATAAATTGTTTTCTTTGATGGCCAGCGCCCCTTTTGTTTTTACATAATGTTGGCAGTCCTGCAAGACTGCTACTTGTAGTTTCCTCATGTGATCAACCATTTCTGGATTACCCAGATTTTTTTGATGTTGTGCAATTAAGGTGGCTGCATTCTGTGGTTCATGTCGAATCCAGAGAAGGCAGTTCTACTCATTATGCGTTGCTGACATATAGGAATTTTCCCAAGTAAGTTGATTGGCTAGAAAAGAGATGAAGGCTCTTATTTGGATATCACCAACAATAGGGAGTATATTCATCACTCTATCTTCAGGCATGGCCTCATTGTGAAGATAGAGTTCACAGAGTAGGTTTTGATCATTATTTGGTGCTTCTCTGAATGTTTCAATAAATTGATCAGGTGTATCAACTTGGTAGGGTCTTCCATCTCTGATTGCCTTTATTTGCAAGAACTCCAATCGTTCTCTCAAGAATACTGCATCACTGAAAGAGGGTTTTCTTGTAGCCAGTACCCTCTGGACTAGATCAAAGATGTGGGACAACCTAGCTTTTAATTCCTTATTTTCTTTATGTTGAGCTTGAGACTGTTCAAGTGCATCCCATTTTCTGTATGCATAGCTAAACCGGATTGAATTTTGCTGTTGGAATGCCTTCCCTTGTGAAAGATCATATTCTGTTCTCCATGTGTCCTTTAGTTGTTGAAAACTAGAGGTCTCAATGTGAGCATTGCTGACACAGGGAGGTTCATTCTGTGCATAGGCATTAGAAAAATATTTTTGTTCTGTAGTAGTTTGGGTGGCCCGAGGTGGTTCCATGTCTTCCTCCATAATTCTTGAAAAACCTACTGGTTCTGGTGTAACAACAGGTTGCTATTTTTCTTCTTTTACAATTCTTGGAGAACCTGCTGGTTCTTGTGTAACAACAGGTTGCTCTTGTATAAATTTTGAATAATTTAACACATATTCAATGGAGATTATCCTGATCATGTACTATTGCGGAAAACATACACAATACATAAGCTCCTCTACGTTGATCATCAATATAACAACATCAATAACAATAAAAATCAAGAGCATTCACACATTAACACAGTATGTATCCCGGGAAAAGCATCTCGCTAAAAACCCCAACTATCTGTATAT
>APFE030864575.1:0-15443 GCA_000404065.3 Pinus taeda | reverse complement strand
GAATCAAGAAGGAGGAGGAGGTGGATGTTGCCTTAGCATATGAGGTTAAGCAAGAAAAGAGGAAGAAGGACCTTTCCAAGGTCAAATGCTTCCATTGTGGGGAGCTAGGTCATTATGCGACCTAGTGTCCGAGGAAGAAGAGCAAGGGAGAGGCTTCCAAGACCAAGGCAGCGCCAACAAGGGCAGAGAAGGAAGTGGAGATAGACGATGATTATACCATGAGTGGAGACACACCACTTGAGCGAAAGTGGGGATACATCGAGCTGTAGTCAAGAGGACTACAGAAGATGAGGGGCAAGATCCTTGAGGTACCCAACCTCTTGGATTATACATGGCTATGGGAGCCCCAAAGAGGAGTAGTAGGACTAGCGGATGTCAATAGAGAAAAATGAGAATGGAGCGGCAGAGAGAGCTATGGTGCAAGATTCCCAGGATAGCGCGAGGCTAGCAGGCTGCAACAATGCAAGAGGCACAGGAGTGTTGCACCAGTGCAGGATGGCACTAAAAGGTGTGCAACGATGATAGATGCAGGGAGTTGTTGCAGCAACACAGAGGTCAGATATGGAGCACTTGTGAGCGACAGAGGGAGCTTCAGCATCGGGAATGTCTCTAGCCTGACAGAGGTGTCAGAGTTGGGAGATCAGTTACTTACTTCTCAGTAACTGAGTTGTAGTGTAGCAATTAGCAATGGCGGTGCTATGGGAAGCACGATGCAGCATGATGAGAGGGGATGCAGTGCAGACGCAACAGTGGTAGTGGCAGGGCCATGGGAAGCAGCACGAATGCAAAGGGCTCTGTCGTACAGATGAAGCAGTGGCAGTGGCAGAGCCGTGGGTAACAGTACGAGATGCAGCAGTACAGATGATGGGCAGCAGACCTAGCATTAGGGACCGATGTCAGATGATCAAAGTAATACTCAGTAAGGAGTATTGCTAGAGCATAGTCCTCGCTAAGAGGGAGTGTTGATTTGGGGTAGCATCAGATGTGCTCTAGCCACAAAATTTGGTGGACAGGCTAAGGCACATGAGGTCTCTAATAACCAGAAAGGATTTGGGCAGATTCTAAATAGTTTGGGAGATATTAGAATAATTAATATTTTTAATGGAGTCCCTAAGTCTAAACTTAGGGAAATTAAAATATTAATGTGAATTAATATAAAACTGTGTTAGAATGGTCCAAAAGTCATGGATCAAGCCAGATATAATCTTAGTCGTTGATTAGGGACTTAATCTCGGTCGTTGATTTGTCAACGAGAAAAGTATAAGAGGAGGCTTGAAGGTCTCTTGGAGAACACACCAAGAGATCAAGATTTCGACTTTTTGGGGTTGGGTTTGCTAAGAAAGTTGAGAGAGTGATCTGGAGTTGCAGCTGAGGGGCAGTGAATACAGAAGCAGAGGGGCAGAGATACTGTCAGGAACTGCCGGAACAACTGAGAAAGCTGACATAGAGGGCAGAAGCCGAAACTGTCGGAACTGTCAGAACAGCCTGGAAAGCTAACACAGAGGGCAGAAGCTAGAACTGCCAGGAACAGCTGGAACTGTCGGGAACTGCCAGGAAATTTGACGCAGAGGGCAGAAGCTGGAACTGTCGGGAACAACTAGAACTGTCGGGAAAGCTGACGCAGAGGGCAGAAGCCGGAATTGCCGGGAAAGCTGACATAGAGGGCAGAAGCCAGAACTATTGAGAACAATCGGAACTGCCTAGAACTGCCGGGAAAGCTGACGCAAAGGGAAGAAGAGGGTGATGCAGTCCCTAGAGGCTGACGCTAGGGTTTTTCGTGGGGCAAATTGGAGCTGAGTTGTCGAAGTGTTTATCCCAAGTTTCAGCTGGAGCATCTATCTCTGAAGGAGTACTACTACCGAGATTTTTCTCTCTTGGGTGAGCCAGATTTGGCACCCAAATTGTATTCTGAAACTGCTTAATGAATCAAACCATCAGATAGCTGCACGGATTTTCCTGCATTGGTTTTTTCCAGGGACATTAGTTCAAAAATAATGGTGTCATTTGTGTGCTTGTTTCTATTTCCTTCAGTTGATGATGTGTAATGTGTTGAGCATGTACTTATGTTAGTATTTACATGGTAAATAACTTGTTAATTAATAAGAACAAGTAGGAAGGAATAAATCAGAAAGTACATGGAAGGTTTCTAACTGTTAGACTTAGAAACTTCAACAAGGAGTTGCAATGCAGATGCAGGGTTTATCAAGGTTGCGTAGTAGTTGGTGGGCAGCAACAACCAAACATTAGCAGCGCAACAGGAGGTAGTGCAGAGACAAGGTGTTGCTTCAGTGGGTTGCAGCGCTAAACACTTTACTTGCTAAGAGGGAGTGTTATCTTTTGTAGCATCAGTTGTGTTCTAGCGAAAAAGTTTTGTGGAAAGGCTAGAATACATGTATTCTCCAAAACCCAGAAATCGTTTTTGGAAATTCCTCCTAGAGATGACTTAATTAAAATAATTCATATTTTTTAATGGTACCTAAGACTACACTTCGGAAAACTAATTAATTAAAGGGTATTAATTAATTCATGGTGAGAATCTTCTAGAAGAACACATGGATCGAATTCTAGTTAATCTTAACCATCGATTATGTTTTAATCTTGGTCGTTGATGTCTTAATGAGAGATTATAAGAAGAAATTCGATGGGGGTTGGAGAAAACACTTGTGCAATTCGATTTTGTTCGGAAATCGATTTGCAAAGTAGTAGTTGTGTGTTGCTGGAAGTGATTCATTGAAGTCGAAGCAGTGAGAGAGGAGCAGGAATAGTAAGGCTAGAAGGAAGTTCCTCCAGTCCAGTGAATGCATAACAGAGAGGCAATGCAGAGCTTTAGAGGGAGATCCGTATTTTGCTGAGGAGAAGTTGAAATTCGAAGCTAGAAGCAGGAGTGGGAGCCCAAAGGCCAGGAGGATCAATTTTCCAGATAGCAGTTGATCAGTTAGCGAGATAGACGCTGATCCAAGATGGGTGACGCAGAGGCAGCAAGAGGCAGCTCATCTTGAACCAAGGTCAGTGTCGGATCACCAGTGGGAGTGACATTTTTCTCACTAGATCTCCTATCAATTATTTCTCTGTATGGAAAGCTATATTTGAGCTTCCATAGATTTGTACTCAGATTTACTACTGCATAATAAATAAAACCATCAGCTGCTGCACCGATTTTCCCAAGTTGGGTTTTTCCGAGGACACTGGTCCAAAAATAACAGTGTTATTTGTGTGTGTATGCATCTATTCTTCCAACATTATTTTTCTTCTGCAGTATTGTATTTGTGAAGGTTGTAGTGTATTAGTTTCGATAGTTACAGTAGGATGTCGTAAATAATTTGTTCAAATTATTTAACAAATAGAAGAAACTTAATCAGTTGTTGCAGTAGGATTCAGGGTTTCCGAATTTTCACAGAGAATGAGCATGGATTTCTCCTCTAAGGTTGAGAGGGAGTAAGGTTGGACATTGGTTCTCCCTATGTCATGTACTAGGCCATGACTAATCGTCGTAAGTCTAGTGCATGCAACACAAATAGGGAGAATGGATTGAATAAGCATTTTTCTCCTTGTGTCAGGTACTGTGACAGATTAGGATTGATATCCCAAGTCAAGTACATGGACATGGATAGGGAGAATGGTGGACTGATTAAGAATCTTGGACAGAGATTCTTGAGTCATGTACTGTGATGGATTAGAATGGGGATCCTAGGTCAAGTACATGGACTTGGATAAAGAATGGTCTAATGGACAGACATTTCCTTGAGGGAAATGGTCCGATGGAAGATATACTTTGAGTATCCGAGGTGGAGTATGTATCTCGGTGAGGCGGTGTGGTGTCCCATGGAATGTCTCCTAGCATTGTGCTCTGATCTTGTGGAAAGATAGAGTGTACCTGTCAAGGCCTTGGTAATGTGACAATGTTGGCTATGATGATAATATCATTGTTGATTCTTATCAATCTAGATCTCTTCTTATGTGAATATTTCAACTTGAAATAAAACTATTGAATCATTAGGAATACCTTCCCTAGTTAAGAGGGAGTGTCGGAAAAATGTAAATAGAGTCAATCTTCATAATGAAAGAAAAGTTATTTATAAATTTGTTTTTTATTCTATTCTTATCCAAGCATGTTCTTCAAGCTTTAAAAGTTAAAAAGAGTCAAAGTCATTTGTTATTGAGTCATGTCACATTTTGACATTTTGTAAGAAAAAGAAAAGAATTTCATTTTTGTCTAAAAGAGTCAAAAGGTTCAAGTCGGCCCTCTCTCAGTCAAAGTCGGCCTGTGTGATTGTTTGATACCTCATGAACAACTATATATATAAGAGAAACTTCGACCTATTGGATCTATGAAGTTCTAAACAAGAGAGTTCGAATTATGTGATCATAAGAAGGAAGAATGAATCAAAGTTTAGAAGAAACAAAGAGAGTAAAAGAACAAGAAGATGAAACCCTAATTTTGATTCACTACAGTCACATGTGCGAGTATCCTGAAGTTTTGAGATAGGATCAAGAAGATCTGAAGTATACTACAGTTTTTGTCAAGGCTAAAAATTTGAGTTTCTTGAAGTTTGTGACAAGGCCAAGACCTTGGTAGCTGAAGAAAAGCTTGAAGAAGGTTGACTATATTTTGAGCAAAACAAAGGAAGTTGACTATATTGGACTTTGACTTGAGAGGAGGGATGACATGGAACCTTTAAGTAAATCTTTGGTCTTGGGTTAGATATCTCATTTTGAATTGATTCAATAAGAAGAAGATTGTTGGGTTTTCCCCTTTTGAGGGGTTTGCCCTGGCTTCAAAGCCTAAATTTTTGTGTCTCTTACTTCTTTTTGATCTTGGAAGAATAGTTTATGTAATTGCTTGATGAAGAAGAAACAATAAATAACAAAAGCAAAGAACATTAACTCTCACAAGTAACTACCAAGTAAGAAAATCTATTATACCTTTGATTTTATAACACCTTGGAGCATCTTGAGTACTTGGGTTACAGTGTCATCCCCTGGAGACTTGGACATTAGGGTTTTGAGATAAAACCCTAGGTTCTACTTGTTGAGATGAAGAGAGAGGACATGCTTGTCGAATGATAGCTTGTTGGAGCTTCTTGGTTGGAGCTAGGGTTTTTCATTATTTTCCCTGGCTAAGGTTTTGGAGAGCTAGCAGATTGTACTAGATTTGGGATAAGGCTTTAGTATGTGCATAAATTTCATATTTATGCATATCAATGAAGTTTCTAGTTGTCCAACACTTGTGCAATTGCAGATTTGAGTTTCAGCCATCTAATTCTTCATGATTTTGTAATTTCCAACACTTGTATGCCTTGCTGGTTTGACGTAAGTTAAGGATGTGACTTAAAAAACATCCATCTTTTCTGGAAATCTTTGGTTTCCAAGAGTGCCATTGCAACCTCATAAATAAGGAGAGATTGTGGAAGAGAATTATTTTATAGTAGTTTTAATCATGGTATAATGTTGGACTAGATTAATAGTGATAGAAAGTAATTTAGGAATGTATCTAACCAATGAAAAGCGTTGGTGTTATCCTTCCCAATCATAGGTAGGTATATCGCATGGAGGGTTGGTAATGTTAGACTTGTCAGATTTGGAGTTGATGCCGTTATGGTTTGTGAGAATGGTATATTTCTTCCTAAGGCATTTATTAAACTTTTACATGATAGGTGGATTATTACACTTAATCAAATAGCGGATTTGGCTCCAACAAATCTATGACACCAAGGGTGGAAGGTAGCTAGAATGTGGGGATACGAAAAGAATACACTGACCTATGAAATAATTACTTCGGGGAGTTAAAGGTCATATAAGGACTAACAAGGTTGGTAATGGTAGACTAGTCAGGGTTGGAGTTGATGCCACTATTGTTTGTGAGAATGGTATATTTCTTCCTAAGGCATTTATTAAACTTTTAAATTGTAGGTGGATTTTTACACTAGCGGATTTGGTTTCAACAAATCTATGACACCAATGGTGGAAGGCAGATAGAATGTGGGGATAACAAAAGAATACACTGGCCTATGGAATAATTAATTCGGGGAGTTAAAGGTCCTATAAGGATTGAGAAAGGTGATCAGCTGGGTTAGTCTATGAACAAAACCAAGGGACAATATACAGCACACCTAGGTTAAATTCTCTGAGGACCAGCGAGCATCATGTGGTGAAGTGGTGGTGGTCGAAGATCTGGAAGGTAAAGGTTCCTAGGAAAACAGATTCATTTCTGGTTAGCTCTAAACAATCAAGTTCTGACTTGGGAGATTCTACAGAAGAGACAGACACAGGATCCAAGTAATTGTGTTCTTTGCAAAAATGGAGAGGACAGCGTTGCACACCTTTCTATTTTCTGCCCCTTTGCTTTACACGTTTGGAGAGACATTTGTCAATGGCTAAATCTTGTCGATATTTGGCCTAGTAACTGTATTGAAGATTGTCTCCATATTTGATTTGGACGATAGGATCTCAAGAAAATGAGGGCTATTCCATTTCTTCTTCAATGGGGCATTTGGTAGGCCCGGAATGCACTAATTTTTTACAATAGTTAGAGTAGTACTTTTGGCCAAAATCTTGCACTGTACTTTTCAGGTCACAGCTCAGGTCGTAGCTATTTTTCATTTGTTAAAGAAGGAAGTACATAACAGGATTCCTCGCTCAATGATAAAGCAACAACCATGGGCTTCTTTACTGGAGCATGCCAGGGAACTAAAAACACGTGGATTGGGAGGATTATTATATCTTGACGTCGGGCATTATTTCAGATTCAAGGTTCTCTTAGACAGCGGTTCCAATAATTATGCAAAACTTATGAGAATCAAATCTCTACTGATTGCAGCTTTTTCGAAAGGCACTCGTAGACTCCAAGTTTTTCAAGGTTTTATTTAATGATTATTTGTATATCACCAGAACAACAGTTCCTCATTTACAGCCATTGGCCACCCAGGTTAAAAATAACACGTCACAGTTTGAGATGATCACATTCACTCCAATATACAGAGAATTAAATTCGAAAGCTGACACTTCGTCCAATCAACATTCGCAGGATACATATGGTTTGAAAAGCTTATTGATGGGCTGTCAACTGAGACCGGGCAGAGACTTTGAACTAGATTACTTAGCACTGAATTTTAATGTTTATAGGGATGGTGATGGACTTATTTTGAAGTTGGACCATTATTAGTTTATATGTAATCTTTGGAAGACTAACTATGTCGGTATTTAAGCCGTGTGGATATTCTATAAGATGTTGAGAGAAGGAACATCAGTCCTGAGTTCGATGAAAATTTTAGATAGTTGGTAACTTTGCTGCTACTAAATATTATGTAATACGTGCCCTGGCACCTGAATAATGTGTTTTATATTCTTCATCGAAAAAAAAAAAAAGAGTTGAGGATGCTATTGTTAAGTGATTTAACATTTATGTTAAAGAAAACAAGGCAGATTTGCTACTACATTTACAGTTGTTATTACAGATTTTCAGATCTGTTTTATGCATCATAAGATTGTCCTAAAGGGCTCAGACTTATTGGCACACTTTGGTACCTGTTTTCTTCAATTGTCTGGTAGCATGGGGTTGTTAGGTGAAATATTGTTTGTTATTGTTTTTATCCTATTTCGTAATAGTCATGGAACTGAAAATTCACAGGTTTAAGATATATGAAAATTCACAGGTTTAAGATATAAGAAATTTCTAGTTAAGAGGTGAAATCCCCAAATTATTTGATTTGTTGAGTTTCTATAAATATTAGAATCAAAGAAAACAGAATGGTTAGAAAAAACCACAAAAACCCACATACTCAGATGGCTACATTGAAATAGGCCAAGAAAGAATAAATGAGGAAGGAATATCTCACTTAAAGATAGCACGTGTTCTTTGCCATTTAAACATGTTTCAAAATCACCTACTCGTTTGACAGATAGCTTTGATTGGCCAGAGGATAATGAGGAGGGCTATCTTATTAGATACACGTGTTCTTTGCCATTTTAAAATGTTTCAAAATCACTACTCGATTGACAGATGCTTGATAGTGCTTATCTGCCTTAGTCGGTTGGACCGTTAAAATTTAATTGCGATATGGAGGAGATTACTCCTCCTCCCGGGAATAATTGATAAAGTTATCTCCGGTAACCGACATTGGCGTAAAAAGTGAATGGTGAATGAAATAATCGGAGGGCTTGTGGATTCCTCGGAAATATATTAAAAGGAGTGTCTTACCGATTTTTTTGAAGCTTTTTCAGCAGATTTTTCCGTCAAATCGCAGCCAATTCATTTTTGGAATCCCAAGTTGATAGTAGTTTTGTGCACAATCATGGACTCCAGGGGTGTTTTTCAGGGCGCTGAATCAAATATGTAGTTAACTCTCTTACTTGCTAAAATAGATTTAACTATTTCTTTTCCCGGATTCGTCACCGGAATTCCAAAAGTCGCATTTTAGGACACTCCTATATGAAATGGAATGGGATGGGGACCAAGTACTTACGAAGGTAACCACACTTGGCCATATTGGTCGGGCTATCAACACGGGTTGGAGTGAATTCCGGGTCGAACCAATTGCGAATCGAGCTCCGTGTCCAAATGTTTGAGGTTTTCTTAGAAATACTAGACATAAAACACTTCACATCTTTTAAAGCTATAGCTATGGATAAAGCACCTAAATTTGACAAATTTCCTTGCAAGCTTTTAAAACAAGCCTAACAATTGCATGCAACTCCCCATTAGAAATCACACATAGAAGCCACTACATAACAAACTCTATATGGTCAATCAACAAAGACTATTGTTCATTAACAAACGAACAAAGGGAGCATTTTACTTATCCCAAAATCACACACTTAGACGTTTCCTCTCTTAGATATACAGTGCAAAAGTATTGCTCTAAAATAGGCATCTCGTAGACTTACAATAATCACACACTTCTAACTCATCTAACTCAATACTTTCGTATGCAAACAAAGTTTCACCAAAATATATGTCTTTAACAATTTGATTATAATCTATGAAGTAATAATCCAGCCAAGCTTATATAGGTTTCCTAAAATTCATTTGGGGAAGTATTGATAAGAGAATAAAACTATTTTTGATTATTACTTTATTGTTACTTTATTGTGTGGTTATCTCATATCAACAATAATAGGAGCGAAGACTAAGTTTAAAGGAATTTTCTATTCAACTAATCAGAAAAGGTTCTCCTTAAGGTATGAAATTATGTTCAAGAAAAATTACAGTTATGAATAGAACCACCAGCTTAGATGAATTTCTTTGTGAGCCTTTCATCAAGATTTACATTTCATACGTTTTCCTATATAAAATCATATGTAAAGGCCACTATGTGACAAACCATACATAGTCAATGAACAACGAGAATATTAAACTTGTTCATAGAAAAATGAACTATTGTGTCATTCTACATATCCCAAAACCACACACTTGAGGTACTATGAAAAACTTGAAAGTGATTCCTCTCTTAAATATCTAGTACAACATTTTAGCAAAAAACACTCATCTAAAATAGGTATCTCCTAGAATTCTAATAACCATGCACTTCTAAGTCAAACATTATCATATAAGCAAACAAAGTTTCACTAGTAATTGGGCCCATCAAGCAAAATATATGTTTCCTAAAATTCATTTTGGACAAGATTGATGCAAGAATACACTGTTTTTTATTATTGCCCTATGCATCACTCCGTCTAGTGGTCAACCCAATCATACCTTAAACCCATATCAACTATAATAGGAGTGAAGACTAAGTTTTAAGAGTTTTGTATGCAATCAATCAAAAAGATTACCCGTAAGGTCTGAAATTATGATTAAAAAAACTCTAGGATGTGGATAAAGATCTCTCCAAACATCCCATGGTTAAAATGTATTCAGCATTTATTGGTTAAAATGTATTCAACATTCATGGATACCACTTTCTTCAACAATCTCTCTTACTTTATACAGTTTACATTTGCCAATAAAGGATGATTCATGGGTTCAGTGTTCTTGTAAGTGTTAAAATTTTGATGATTTTTTCTTATTTAATGTTTATTTCAATATTATATAATTTTTATTTTAAAATTTTCAATCTCATGGATTTATTTTTCATATAAATATTGGCCAACTAGTTCAAATAAACTAATTTTTAATGTATAAAGCTGGAAGCAAATCTTCAATTTCAAATTTGTAATTTTTTTGGAAAAATTTTGAAAAAAAAAAGAGGTTGGGGCTAAGTGATGAGCATTTTCCAAAGGAAAAAATGGAAGAAAAAATTAGAAAGAAAAACTGAAACTAAGCAAGCTACACAATCTCATTTTGTACTAATGTCAAATCTACTGCAAAGTGATAGTTATAACCCGAGTATGGTCATCTTCATGTGGGTTCCTCTCTAAAATAGCTATTAATAAAATACTCATTAGCTACATTAATTATAATATTTAATTGGACCAATGAAGAAGGTAAGACTAATAGTTGCAACATCATGAACACATGAAGAATGTGAATAACCAATATCATATATGATGTATAGGTTTATATGTCAAACAAGACATGCAAGCCATTAAAGTAGACAATGCATGGAGGTTTCACGTGAAAAGAAATACCCTAAATGAATCTCTACATTGTAAGAACAGTTAAAAAACAAGCTGACTATAAACCCTCATTTGTTACCCTCTTAAAGTAATGGCATGGCATACAACTATTGTTGAGGCATACTAAAGACCTATAGACCTTTCACTATTAGGAGAGTTGAGGCATGCTAAAGACCTAGAAGCCTTTCTCTATTATAAGGATTGGAAACTAGTATGGGATGGTCTATAAAACAACATGCTTTGTGCCATATTTGCAATCCTATGGTTTTAAAGTAGAATTAAGATGGCCAACCAACAAAACTTTGAATTATTAAAATGTTTCTAGTATAGGCTAAGGCAAAAGTTGTGTTCCCCAATCATCATTATTTCATGTAGAAAATGCTTGAAACCCTTGCAGCTATGATGAGTAAATACTTCTTTAGATAGTGTCAAAAGTAAAACACAATAACACCAAACAAGGATACAATGGATCATCGTAATAAACAAATTTTGCTATGAAAGGTAAAACATCTAACACAATAAAACATCTCTAGTATGTGTGTAATTAATACTCATTGTTAAGGCAAGTTTACAAGGTCATTTTGGTACCACGGTAGTGGCCAAATTCCTTGGAACAATGTTACACAATATATATGTAGTTTGGCTCAAGGAAGATGGGATATTATAACTCATCTTCCCATGATAGCCTACATTCTTCCTATGGCAAAGTTTTTAATAGTATAGGATTACACTCAATAACTATAGCCATATAACAATTAAAATAACCCAATGATCGGGGTATGAAATTTGATGTTAACAACGAGTAAGACAAGACTAACCATAGTAGTTGAGTAATAGTTAAATTGAGGAAGCCCAAATAAAACCTAAACCCCAATAGAACCGAACAATGGCAAGAATGATCCAATATTGAAACAGTACATAAATTAGAGCCATAACAAGAAAAGAATAGTTATGGAAGTTCAGTAGCAAGAATAGGTAATACAATGGCAAGATTGGTCCAATATTGAAACAATACGCAAATTAAAGCCATAACAAGAAAAATAATAGTTATGGAAGTTAAGTAGCAAGAATAGGTAATTAGAATTTACTAAATTAGGCATTAGAAGTAGAGTATAAGCTTAACAAACTATAGAGTAGATGTTGATTATTTAGATGAATTTCATAAAAAGAAACTAGAACAAACCTATAGCTAGACAAAGAAAGTGGGCATGACAACAAAGAACAACTAGGAGAGGGAGAGGGACTAAAATTGGTGCTAGCTTTGAAAATGAAGACGATAGTGAGAAAATATATGATATGATAGCTACCTAAGATATAGGTTCTCCAAAGTATAATCAAATTTTAAGAAACAATGATACCAATAATGAGACTACATATAAGAGAAAACAAACAAAAAATAGTGTAGCCATTTGCAACATATTTTAGAATTAAAGAAAGGCCATGATGAGAAGAAGAAAGCACTAAAGATAACATGAAAAATATTGGTAAGACTTCTTTTGCTCCAATTTCAAAGCAAATTGTTAAAAGGGTATTATAATTATACAAAAAGAAAAAGAAAAACATGCACTCTAGAAAAAGAACATGGCAAATAGAACTTTATAGACATATTCTTGTCACTAATATCAGCTAAAGACAATATAGTCATAACCATCTTATCAAACCCAAACACTAGAAGCGTAAACATGATCTAACCCTCTTCACATTTCTCAAGATTTAATAGATGTTTCCATGACTCTCATTACATCTCCTAACCTATTTTTGGCTCTAACATGGATTTGATGTCCTTAAATTATTCATACTCAATGAATTCTAGTTGTGCCAATACCCACTGTAGAGTCTATATAGCTTATACGGGAGGGTCAATTTGGCATCACACGATGGGTGTCTATCTTAAACAACCAATAGAAGGAAAGTTTATATCTATCATACTATAGAGTTTGACACTTGACATTTGTATATTTGGTGCAAAAGACTTTTCCCCTGACATATGTATTTCCCAATAGTAATAGTAAGAATAACCAAACTAGAAGAAACCCAAAGCCAAATTCTAAAAGTAAATATATAATAAATAAAGAAATATATATGTGTTTTTGTGTGGGAAATAGTAGATTAAAGGGTTGTCTACCGATGCCACAAATCCGGAATCCACTAAAAAAAAATTCAAAAAATCAAAACACTGGAGTGTTTGAATCATATTTTTTGATTGTGGAAATGCATTCGGCACCATCAAAAACTCCTAACACACCCAAAACCCTGAAATTTGACAGCTGTAACCAAAATTTTAAAAAAATTTACCAAATTTTATCATAATCTTACCAAAATTTCCATTATTAATTTGTAAATTTTTTAAACTAAGCTATAGCTATAGCTATACACTACGCTGTAGACTAACTATAACTATAGATTAACTATATTTTGTAGATTAACTATATTTCGTAGTGGAATAAATTACCCCGAAACAGAATGAAACTCTATCCGTATTTCCAACTAAGCTATAGCTATGGCTATACACTACGCTGTAGACTAACTATAACTATAGATTAACTATATTTTGTAGATTAACTATATTTCGTAGTGGAATAAATTACCCCGAAACAGAATGAAACTCTATCCGTATTTCCTCCATTGTTGCGATTTAAAACCATCTTAAATGGCATTTAACGGAAAAGCGGAAAACGGCCTACCTTTGTCATTACAGTGGTCGATGAAGATTAGCAGCCGCTGTGGGACCCGCAAAGAGACGTACATTCTGCTGACAGTACAGCTGTCACCCTAGTCATCAATTGTCTTCTTAGTTGGTTTCGCTCCGCTCAGCTCGGACCCCACCGAAGAATCGAGTTCGAAACCAGCAGACCCCAAACGCCACTCGTGAGAAAATTCATGGTTGTACGGAATTAGTGGTTCTGCATTTTCATCTTGGCTCGACCGTGAGTAAAGACTGCAGATAGAAGTTAGAAATGGGCGTCTCCTTCGCGCAGCATTGCACCACAATCCAGAGCTCAACTCAACTTCGTGTACACTGCAAACAGAAAGATTCATCAACCCTAAACCTCCATGTTAGGAAAAAAAAAAAGAGACTAAACCACTACAAAAGATAAAATGATTCATCCACCCTTAGACATCGAATCTTCGCCAACCCTTGCTAAGATTCATTAACACTGAACGTCAAATGCTTCACAACCCTTGCCATATGAAATGAAATACAGAGATGATAGATACAAAAATTCATCAACCCTAGACGTCCAATCTTTCCCACCCTTCTTATTAACATAATATAAAATTAAATTAAAAAACGGGAAATACCTGGATGCAGAGCATCATCCGAAAAGAAGGGCCGGACATGCACGTCCATATGTCTCTCGGCTTTGGAAAACTCGAAAAATAAACATAACCAAAAAAAAAACAAAATGCAACAACAATCCAGAAATACCATCCGATCCCAAGATAGGAGAAACATTGAGAATGGTTGAAATTCAGAAACAAAAAATAACATAAAAATAATTCTCAGCAACACTGAATTTAGTAGAAACACAGCACATCGTTTACTGAGAGGCGAAAAATGAAATAAGGCATTGGTTATACAAAAGAATAGAAACCGAGACCTGTTGAAAATCAAATTCAATACAGAAGGGGAGAAAATCGTGGATGAGCAAACGGCCATCTTCAATTCAGATATGTAAAATGCTTGCGCTCATCAATTATTTTCCAATCAAAATGTTTAAATAGATGACTAAGGGAGGGAAAAAAAGCATCATCCAACGGTTACATACAAAATGCGAAGCTCCAACCACAAGCAGAGAGAACAAGCGTTCTGATGGATGAGATCATCTGTTTTTTTGTGTTTTCCAGGGAAAGCGTTCTTTTAAATTGATTCTGCTTTTTTTGTTTCCAAGGAAAAGAGTTCGTTTAAATTGATCTTTAAAAGCGTTTTTTTATTTTGTTTTCAACTAAAAGCGTTACTTCCACTCTGTTAAATCATATGCTTTTTGTTTTAATCAATAAAGCGTTCTTTTAAACCCTCTACTTGTGCAAATCACCAAAAAAGCACACACTACCGATCATTGGATTCCGTGAGGTAGACTTCAATTTAATTTATTTCTATCTCTATCATATTATATTATATATATATTTCACGTTGGGATCTGAATAAATGTGTGTTTTTTAATATGTATTTCGTTATTTTAAAAAAATGTACCAATTTATTTGTGTTTTTTTTAATGTTACCCACGATTTATAATTTTTATTTAGGAATAATCTAGATAGAACTTATATTTTTAATAGGTGTTTTGTTTAATTTATTTGGTTTTTTTATTATTGTAATTTTTTATAGTTTAAAGGTTTGATTTTAATTATTTTGAAATTTTCTATAAAGTTTACTAAATTTGAAAAATATAAATATTTTGAAAATAAATATATATATATATATTATTATTTTATATATTAAATTTCTATTTCTATTTTTTATATAGATGAATGACTAATTTATGGAGTTATGGCCAGAATCATGGGAAAAAATGTGTGCTCAAATCATGATTTGTGTTGTTTAAATTGGTTTTGGGGCACTTCTATTCTGAAAAGTTCTCCCATAAAACTTGTGATTTCAATGAACCTTCACTACATTTTAAACAAATTCCATCGAAAATAAATCAAAAAACTTTTCAAAAGTCTCATTTTTAGACAATTTCATTTCCTTTAATTTTTTAAACATATGTTATGTTAAACATAAAGAGTATTTACTCTATGGGGTCATTTATGACCTTCCATATAGGTAGTGGTAACTCTCATTGGTTTATTTTGCGCTCATTATAACGTTAAGTTCATTTTTAAAGAAGAATATAATGCTAAGTTTAATTTTAAAGGAGGATATGAGGTGGGTTTATTATTATTAT
>APFE030864572.1:0-10289 GCA_000404065.3 Pinus taeda | reverse complement strand
AGCCTAGATTCAAAGTTGTTTGCTAAATGAGGATACTGGTTATCTTCCTAAAAATGAGATTTAAGGTATTTCTCATAGTTCAAAAAGACAAGACTCTCTAAGGGGAATTTAAAAAAAAAAGCTTCACAATCCTAAAAAAATATTTATTAAAACAAGACTATTTAACTCTAATAAATTCTATATTAGAGGATAATTTTTTTGAAATAATAAATAAATTCAATCTTTACGAATTAAACAAACTTTTAAAATTTTATACAGAAGTTTTGAACAAAATTGACCTCGGGAAAACACAAAAAGACCATTTCTTGTATTAGCTGGACTAAGCAATAACTGATATAGAATTGAACACAACACAATGATTAAGTTGGGCGCTCATCTAAAAATTACATTCAGATCTCCACGGTCGCTGCAGATAGGATCATGCCAGCAAAGTCCTCCCCACAATCACGGTGAAGTTCCATGAACTGCCTGGTTGACATATTGAACAGATAAGAGATGTGTTTTTCTAGGTTGGAAGGCGGTCGCTCGCCCACTTCGCTGACAAAAATTTGGTCGCGCCACAATGTAGCGCACGTAAAAAGCTCCAGATGGCGGGGATTCGGAAGAGTAGCTACAACACTCGAAACGTCCTTCTCGACATCATACCTCTCCACCTGTTTTTCGGTGAACACGTGCAACTCCGAAGAAGAAGATGAAATCATACAACTTCTCCATAATTCACCCACGAAATTCAACCAATGTGCCCTCATTCTCCACGTTCCCTCACTCGGATCGAAAATTTCTGCAGGTTGGCCTTCGTGTATCACCATGAATTTACCATCCACGAACACACCGCGGCATCCATGGCCGTGCGGTTCGATCATAGGAGGCAAAATTTGCCACTTGTCTTTCACCACGTCATATGCTTCTGCAGCTGCAAGAGGGTTACCACGCTCATCGATCCCGCCAGCGACGTAGACAAGTCCGGTGGAAGAAGAGACAGAGCAGGCAAAGAATGATCGAGCTGTGGGGATGTCAGCACCGCGGCGCCATCTCGCAGACTCAAAGTCGTAAATATAAATACTCTTCGTAAAACTTGAATTGGACGGTTGGAATCCGCCGATGAGAAGTAGCTTCCGATTCACAGCTACGCACTGACACCATATTGGTATTTCAGTTTTGTGGGGATTATCAATTGGAGGTAGTCTTTGCCAGCTGCCGTTCACAGGATCGTATACCGTTACTACAAGGACGGGGTTCATATCTCTCTGATTCCTAATATCTCTTTGAACCAGGCAAATAAGCTGCTCGCTCGTCCCACATTTCTTCCTGTCAGCATAGAACGTAGGGCTACGGACCATAGCCTCCCAGCTGTTGCACACGGTTTTCAGCGTATCGTGCGATGTGTAAGGCATCCTTAGCAGACACTGCCGAACAATATCCTCCGGAATAGCGTCCATTAGGGCACTCTACACACCAATTTCCTGATAGATCGAGTATACCCAAAGCTTTACCACACACAAAGAAGTAAACAATATGGACGACGGTAACTCAAAATATAAAAGTGCAGTCGAATATATAGTGTAGATGTTGGGAAACCTAATTTCAAACCGACCAGAAAGGGAGTTAATTGATAAACTATGTGATTTACTGGTAAGATGAAAATATATAATTTTTTAATTAGCAATATAATTATTTAATATAAATTTGACCGGTCAACAACTTGGCAGGGAAATGCTCTATTTAGAAATGTTTTATTTAAATTATATAAAGTATATTTATATAGATAAATTGGGTCGAATGGATTTAGTTAGTTGAGTAATTTAAGGATTTTTAATAAATCAATTAGTAGTTCACAGAATAATAATAATAACATTATTATTATTATTATTATTCTCAATTCATTTTATTTTATGTAAATTTATTATTATTGTTTTATTTTTAGAAATTTTCATTTTAGTTGTGTATTTATTTATTATTATTAATTATAATATGATGATGATAAAATATTAACAATATTGTCTTGAACTTATAACAAGGTTATTATTTTATTTACTATTCACGTTGTCTTATATAAAGACAACTATTTGTTGGGCTCTTTTTTTTGTGGGGATAGTCAACTAAGAAGAACACGACGACTTTTACTCACACCATTTCTCTTACACCAATTCCTCTTCTGTCCCTTTCATATCTATTGATATGATTAGAGACAAATTGTCTATCGTTGCATTCCTGCTACATGGAGGGGGATTTTAAGATGATTTTTAAGAGAAAAGAAATATTTTTTCTTCAAATTTTCAATACGAGGAGCTAGTAAAAAAAGGTAAAGGTAAAGGATTAGAGGTTTGTCTACTAGCATTCACCAAGTGGTTGGTTTACCATGGTTGTGAAGTAATATTCAACAAAGAAAAGGTGTTCCTAAAACACATAGCCACAGGGTAGGTGAAGCCAATCGGGATTCATGCGAAGAACCTGTATAAGCTAGATGTGGAAGAGTGTGCTGCATTAAGCACAAAGGGGGAGAAAGTGCAAGTCGCGATGTCGATGAACTTTGACACAAAATACTTCGTCATTTGCATCATGGTACCTCGAATATTATACAACAAATAGCCACTAGCTTCCCTAAAGGATCACTTAAGGGGTAGGATATATGCAAAGGATGTACATTGTGGAAGTACATAAAATCCACATTCCATGATCGGGACAACAAAGCGCATGCAGTCCTAGAAAGGATCCACCATGATGTGTATGTACCTTTCTCGACAACCTACAATGTTAGACACAAATATTTTGTCATTTTTATTGATGACTTCTCATGGAAGTGTTGGATCTTCTTCATGTGGAAGAAAGATGAGACATTCTCCAAGTTCGTAGAATTCAAGATACTAGTTGAAAAAGAAGCTAGAAAGAAGATGAAGGCTTTGTTGTAGCGGCTGCAACACCCTCCAAAATTTTGGCCTGCACATAAATTTTGGAGCCTACTATGGATATTGTGGTCGATCATTCCTAGTCACTTATTGGAAAGTTCATGATCTCAAGCTCCCCTTTTCGATCTTAAGAGTCATTCCTAATTTTCTCTTTAAATAGAATGTGTCATCTTTGGGCATGGGGGTTATCTCTTGTCATGAAAAAGGGCGGTTTATTTTTCTTGAAGGAGAAAGCTTTATCAGAATGGGTTGTCCTCGCCACAGAGACATGTTTCACACTCATTTCACACACTCTTACACAAGTGTCGCCTTTATTGTCCCAAAGTCTATCACCGAACTCGTACTTGTTGTAAGTTGCCACAAAGGTTGTTGCATTAAGTGAAGTATGTGTTATATGTTCTCGATGGTCTATATTGTATCTATGTTTTCAAGTGTGTGATCGTAGTCAATTTCTATCACTATTCGCATCAATTCCACTCATCCCACACATAACTAAATTTCGGAGTTTCCTTAGCAACTTAGCGTCATCCAACATTCCTAAACTGCGCACTTCACATACGTAACCCTCAATATTTTCCCTTACATGTCACAACTATGCAATGCACAAAAATCCCAACCTCCCTTAGCATTCAAAACTGCGCAGTGATTTCCTCTAGTGTCCTTCCCTCAGCGGGAACCCACTGTCTCCAGAAACTATGCAGTTTTGTCCCTTGACTACCCACTTTGCCTTGCATCCTTAAATTGCATAGATGTGTCCTCCGAGGGTATCATCCCATAGGAGTTCCTTGCATCTTAAAAATCTGTAAATGTGTCCTCCCAAGGCCTCATCTCGCAACAATCACTGCCTACTGAAACTACACAATTATGTCTCTCAGGGGCCACGAAGAAAGATGACATGATAGATGACTCTCAAGGAGTTGAGCAGACAAAGAAGTAGATCAAGGAACCTACGGTATGATAGAATATCGGGACCACATGAAAACTCCATCTGATGCATAACCGTTTGGAGGATAGGTATGGAAAACAAAGCACAGCTTTTGAAATACACCTCTTACTGTAGCCTAAAAGTTTTCTTATGATTGTCGTATCATCTTGTCCTCAATGACATGCATGGTTGCAAGAACTGAAAGTAATTCCACATGTTTCCTCTACATGTCTTGCTCCCTTTCACATATTTATTATATAGCTTAGAACATGAATAGTATTACCACTTTTTTATTCAAGCTACGGAGGTTGTGACCAACATGACCTTATGACTAACGAGGCACGATGCAAGGCATCCTAAGTGGGATGAAATATGTTTGATGATATGTATATAGTTAGTACACTGCATTGCATTACTTCTTTGCCTTAATCCTAGCTTTGTATCTTGCATGTACCCTCACTGCTTATGTGATTTGGCTACCTGCTACGATTAGTCTCTTAGCTCTTTCCTGACAAAGCAGGGGAAGGAATTTCCTTCAACCTGATTTCTTCAAGGCTCTTCATAGAAAGTATAGAACTAAGAGAAGGAGATGTGGAATCTCACTATCAAACTCTTGAAAATACTTTGCATGTTCGAATCTATCCAAACAATTAAGCTTCCACTCAACAACAATGTCAATCTTGGAAGACTTAAGAAAGGTCACATCTCTAGATATTATAAACTTCTTATTCACTTCATCATAGAGATGGTATGCTTTTGAGGTATGATTTCCCAAAGAAGATACATTTTTGACTCCTTGCACTCAGTTTTTTTATATGTTCCTTAGGTATGAAGGCATAATAGGAGGAGCCAAAGACCTTGAGATGCCTCAATGAAGGAATGTGGCCATACCACATTTCATAAGGAGCCTTGTTTCTAATGGCAAGAAATGGACACTTATTCTTTATATACACAACACATAGAACCACATCAACCCAAAACCTTATGAACTTAACATGTGAACTATGCCAATTTCATAGTGAAATTAATACATTCCAATGAGCTATGTGTTGAAAAATGTAGCAATAAATTCTCAATTTGATTTTTCCTTGATTAAATTTAAAAAAATTGAATTTCCACATCAGCAGATACCTTGGATGATGTTAACTTGTCTAGCACGGCTTGTGTCACCTAGTCTGCTCAATAAATTTGAGTTGGATGAGTTAGAGTTCAATTTTGCATATGCGAGTGCTATTTTGTAGCAATAAGGGTTAATTATCTGAGCTTGTTGTTAGTTAAACTAGTTCTATGTTATGGAATAACTAGTGGAAGGTAATTTAAGAAGTGGGACTTTAGTCAAACTCAGTGATCATAAAGTTAACTAATCAATCAACCCAAAATTGTTGAGGCATGCAGAGAAGTCAAGTTCCCTAAGGATGGTGGATATAACAAGGGAATTTTAATTTCTTGTAGCTCACATAGTTGCAAGTAATTACTACAACCATAGTGGAGGAGGTAGCTTGAGCAGGAAATTCTTGTTAAATTGGAGAGGGAATGATTGTTGGTAGCATTAATAGCCGACCAATAATTTGTTTTGCACAAAATTTCAATGCTTTGGGCAGGGTTTTTGAGGGTGGATAATTTTTTCTCATGCTTTTTGGTCATGCATGTCCTTAGTAAGTATCTTGGGAGGTCTATAATATTTCATTTCGTGCAAGTCCTCACTAAATATGTTTTGGGATGTTTGTACTAGTTCATTGCAAATTTCTATTTGTTAAGGCTTAACTAATGATCTTAGGTGCTCACAATAGTCTCACAGTTTATGGTACTCTCCAAATCACCCTTCTTGAAAGGATCCAACAAAATGACATAAGAGGAAGATGAGAAGGGCACACTCTTATTGAAACTAGCCTAGAACTCGTGGAATTGGTTGGTCCCAATGTTTTTAGAGTTATAGTAGTCTAGTTAGCTCAGGTTGGCCTTGTATTCAACTAACATTAAAACACCAAAGTGACTAGTTCTCTACTAAATTGACCAATTCTGAAGAATGTAGTACAACATATCTAATGACCACAAAATAATAAGTTTTTAATTAAAAAATACTTAAAAGGAAAAAAAGTATCTTAACCCTAGGGCCCTACAAAACCTAACCCTAGTAATTAATGGAAATATTTATTTTTTAAAGTTAAAGTAAAAGTTGACATTCTCCTTATCTTTCCTTTGTGAAAAGGAAAGATAAGGATAATGCCAACTTTTACTTAAATTTTTAATATTAACATTAATTGTTTTGGGTTATTTCATAGTGGTTCCAACTTCACTCAATTTTGAGAAATTCAAATTTTAGATCCCATTCAAAACTTAGTGGTGATTGTTTGAACCACTTCTTTGTAATGAGTCCTAGACTTTGACTTCTAATTTTTCATGTGCATTTATTTCAAAATCATATTCCTCGCGAGACTTTGCAGTAGAATTCGATATTTAATCCATTACAAGCACTTGACCTAGCTTAGGGAACCATCAACTACCTCTCCCAAGTTGCTCCTGAGCATTGAAATTTTATTTCGAAGCACGCATTCATTTTATTGATTACATCATCTTTCTATTGTGACAGTCCAACAACACCCATGCCAACACATGCTTTAGAATCCATATCATCTTTACTCCTACCTTATAAACACTCTTAAATCTTGTATCTCCAATTTAAAAGAGGAAGCACGAGAAAGGGCCTTCTTGGCCCTCTTCTCAACCCACAATATGTTTAGCTTCTCCCTTGTTCTTGCACTCTAGTATTCTCGTAGCTTTATAATGGAAAATATTAAACATAGTCTCATGATGTGCATTTATGGAGGTATAATTCACCCTTGCTTTGCATCAAATTACCCCCTAACAATTCCCTTTACCTTTACATGCAAGAATATATTTTCCTTGTGGAGGACTATTAAGCTTCCCATCTCTATTTCGCCTACCTCTCCTACCCTCATGAACTTGATAAGTTGAATTTAACCAATCTCACTGTATCTGAGATAAACATCCCATCCAATTGGGTATTTTGTGTTGAGACGCTTTATAAACTAAATCCATCCCTCCACAACGATATGTCCCTCTCCAACAACATCATCATGTTGTGTTCGAGATCTATCATTCCCATGGTCACCATAAATTTCCAAGTCCTTCACTTACATCTTTGGTAACGTCCTCATTCAGATCACTTATACTTTGTTGTTTTGTTCCTTGCGTTATGATTTCCTTTAATGGAAATATCTCCCTAGTAGGCACGAGTAAGAAAATTCAAGTTCTTATTGAACTCCTGTGTTAACATAGTTAATTTTCATTTTGACCTATTCAATTTCAAATTCTAGTGTGGTTGGTTTACTAGTTGACTACTAGCATTCACAAGGTGGTTATTAACCATCATCATTAGTTTAGAGTGAATGTTGGACTTTGCCTTGAAAATCAAGCCCTAAGAATATGAAATTATCATGGAACATTCCAGAGCTTATACTTTTCTACAAAGGAATACACTATTTTCATTCATCAAGAAAAGTTATATGAGAAAGAACCAAGTGGTTATGCTTTTCAACATTTTCACCTACATTTCCAATCTATCATTTTCTTATTGAATGGGAAAGTTGAGTTTCTGGGATTTTTAAATTAAAGTTCTACGTTGGTAGTGTTCATCTCACATTTTGGTCTCCTTCTAAAATCTTGTTTGGTATCTGCAAAACGAGCATTAGTGCAACTTTTATTGGTGCAATTTTTAAAGATATGCAAATTCCATATTGATTTAAGACATGCAATGTTCAATATCTACATGATACCTTTTCTTCACATTCCATTCATAAATTTGAAATTTGTAACAAGTATAAATTTTACTAATTAATTATTATATTGATTTTTACAAAATTGAAGAGAAAGGAAGAATAATATATAATGTAGGTTTGTGTGAATGGAAAATGTCAAGACAAAGGAATAATTATATAATGATAGGTGGACCATTGGGGTTGGGTTCCTTACCATCGATGTATTCTATATAAGGAGGGAGAAGAAGGAGATTGTGACATCACTTTCTCTTGTGTAATTGGGGACAAGGCTAAGAAGAGACAACATAGTAATGGGTTGATGGCTTATGCGTGACTTGTTTTTGAAATATTTTGAGCAATAAGGTCTATGTCTAGGTGAACAGTAGAACTCCAAATATTTTTTGCAATATTCAATCTTGAGTGAATAGAATGTCATATCTACATAGACCTTTGCGAGAGTACTCTATTCTAGGTGACGATATAGTACATCATTTCCTTATTGGAAGTAATTAAACTTTTATCATGGCATAATTTAATTATAAATATTTAAAATACTAGATGTTTACAATCAATTTTATAAAGGGTTATGGGCTTCTTAATATTTTTGCTGGAATTTTAAATATCAAGATAGAAATTTGTAACAAGAATATAATGACCTCAATTCCTTGTGAATGTTATAAGTATCTACTATGTGTATTTTTTTCAAATCGAATAGAAATATGATCAAATTTGTTTTTGCTAATGAAACAACACAAACATATTCTATTATATAAGACTTTTTGTTATTTTTAACAAAATTATTGTCAACCATGGTTTATTTAGAAAATAACATATATTAAACTATATAATGAATTATTAAATTGATAACTATTTAATATGGGTTGACTTTTAGTGATGTTTCCATGGATCATCTTATGATGTTGTTGACTATTTAGAAGTCACCTCACTAGTAAGTCAAGTATTCATGTCTCCTTCTCATGTTTATACAAAATAAAGTAGAGAATGGATGGGAATATTTAATTAACGATATTAAAAATGGGATCAAAATTTATCTTAAGTTTACACACAATATATTGACAACGTATCCATGTGAGAAGTACTAGAGTAGAGGGATCGGATCAACCAAGCCTTTTCAATATATGAAAATATTAGGCTTCAAGAGTTCATGTGTTGTAGTGATGGATGCATTAAAGAGGGACAATCAAATTAACTAAAAAAACCAGAATGAGACATTGATGGGTGGAGCTTAAGTTGTACCTATTATGGGAGCCTAATGTTTAGTATCTCCTTCATCTATATGTTCTCCTTAGGTGATGGAAATTTTTCACAAAAATTGTTTTGAATTTGTTGATTACATAGTCATCTTGTTTCATTAATAGAATTATATTTCGCGATAGAACAAGTAGAAAAAATCTATTGGTGTGTTAGGATTCAAAGTAATTTTTCCTTCCCCTAATATTATTTTTGAACTTGAGGAGGTGGAGGATTTTGAGGATGGCATATTATGTTCTTCTAAGAAATGTGAGCAGACCTCAATGAAATGTAGGGCCTCAATCGAGAAACCTTGTGAAAGGGAGTTGTTTGGTAAAATCTATTGATATTGAACTCAAGATCTCAGATGACGCCTCCTACCTAGCCTAGTCACAATAAAAAAATCAAACTTTGAAGTTCCACTTTAATTCTTCCCGTTAAGTTTTTAACGCAATCTTAAGGGACGTTCGTAAAATAAGTCTGCACATGATTAGTCGTGACATTTTTGTGTAATAATACTTATACATACCATAGAGTACATAACTCCATATCAAAAACTAACCTTTTGTATCTATGTGGATGATATTTTGGTTATGGATGATATAGTATCTTGGTGGAAAGATGTTTGGATCCATATGATCCAGGTGGATATTGGTGGCTACCCACCAAGTCCACATGGACCCCCACCATTGTTTCTTTCAGCTTTTTAGTTTACTTAATTATAGTACAGTTTACTATTTTACCAGATTTTTGAGTCTTGAACTTCTAGACCCGTTTTGAGGCCCTAAACGATGTTTTTTTGGGAAAACTAGGAGAAACATGGGTCCATGGACTCACGTTTCTCTTCTGAAAGTTGGATTTCTTGGATAGATATTTCTAATGAGATATTGTGCATGTTAAACAGAGATCGTATGCCAAAGTTACGACCCCACAAAGTTGATGTACCAATTTACCCAAACGGGGCCCACAGTGTGGCGTTTCATCTTCTAGGGTTAGATTTTTGGATGTTTAGGGTTTTCCATTGTTTCTCAAGACTAAATAGGCCTTTCAGCCTCATTGTAACACAGTTCGGAGGCATGTAGCTACCACATCTCTTCTCAGAGATAAGCTACCATTGCCCTAACTAGTTTATTTCCATTTTTGTTTGTAAGTATATTTCAATATTTTACAGTAATAAAATGAAGTATTATTTATGATGCATCGCTATATGTATGGTTATATCTATAATTTTTGCGTTCTTGTTTAAATCTGGATCATTGGTATCAGAGTGGTCTGCTTCTTCTCTATTTTTCTTTGCATTTCCCCAAAGAGGTCGGGATATACAGAGTTAGGGCTAGAACTAATCAAACCTTTGTAAGACCAGCCTCGTAAACCCCAACAACCTTCCATGGTGGATGAAAAGAAAGATGAGGGGGCAGGAGATGCTAT
>APFE030864571.1:5110-21005 GCA_000404065.3 Pinus taeda | reverse complement strand
ACTCCGCCAATACCTGCAATGCCTGGGTTACCCCTCGAAGCGCCATCGAAGTTCAATTTGAGGCAGGCTTCAGGAGGTGGTTGCCAACCGTTGATTTGAGAGGGGGCGGGGGCTCTGTGACCACCGGTGGGGCAGCTACTGAAGGCTTCCAGTTGAAAAGTCTTTAAGATGCGTAATTCCTTTCCCGTTGGTTTATCCTTTGGGTCAATTTTGCATTTTGCCTGAACCAGCTGTTTGATATTGATTAAAATTGATTGTTTTGCACATTCAATACTTCGGTTTTCTTCTGTAAAGACTCGTCTATTCCTTTCTTTCCATATGGTCCACGTGATGAAACCTGGGGTGCATTTCCAAATGCTGCTTACACTGTTCATTCGAGAGAAGTTTTTCCTCCAGTTGGTAATCGAGTCCTGGATGGAGTCCCTGTTCCGATCTGTGTCTTCCAGGATAGCTTCCATCCACCGCCATAACTGGGAAGCCCATTCACAGGAGTTGAAGAGGTGATTCATCGTCTCCTCCTCCTGTGAGCACATGTGGCATTTTGAAGGTCCCTGAAATCCTTTTCTTCGTAAATTCTCCCAAGTTAGAGTTTTCTTCTGCATTAGAAGCCACATGAAGGTTCTTATTTTTGGCCAATGAAAGTTATCCCAAATGTTGTCGGCCCAAGGAACTGTGTCAGGATGTTCTGCCTGTTCAATTATGCTCCTTGCTTCTTTCAGTGAGAATTCCCCGTTGCCTTTCGGTCCCCACCTGAGCTTGTCATTTTCAGCAGCTATTCTAATCTTTCTTTTGCAGATTTGTTGGTTTAGATTGTGGATAACCTGTTGAGGCACGTCATTCTGGTCTGGATCGAAAGCTTTCCACTCTCTCCATTCCGGGTCTTCACTGGAGGAGTTCCAGTAGTGGTTGACTCTGCTGTGGCCCTCTGTTTGGTAGGCTAACATTAGGGGTTGGAGGGTAGGAGATTCTAGTTTTGGGGATTGCTGCCACGCATCCTCCCAGAAGAGGGCTTGAGTACCATTACGAATTTCCCAGAAGCAGTAATCCTGGATAATGCTTCTGTTAGCTTGGGCGTGATTCCAAATGGGGGATCCGGAGGGGGAATCCTGCACTCTTATGAGATCCAGATTACTGCTAGTTGGCCTGTATTTCTCCTTCCAATGCTTAGCCCAAGGGAGGGTGGTGTTTGAAATCCACTTCCACCAGATTTTGGCACCGCAAACACTGTTGGCAATCGAGGGATCGACCAAATTCAGACCTCCCCTGTTCTTTGGTCTGCATAGTTTCTTCCATGCCACCAGAGCCCATTTTTTCTTTTCACTGTTCCCACTCCAAAGGAAGGAGCGCTGAATACTTCTTATTTGATCTAGGACTCCCTTAGGAGCGGGAAGGATCGAGAGCATGTATTGTGGAATGCCTTCGAGGATTGCTTTTGTGAGCACCAGTCTGCCCGCAAAATTTAGAGATCTATTAGTCCAGTGTTTGCATCTCCTTTCCATGTTGGCCAGGATTGTCTCCCAATGAGCCTTCTGCCAAGGTTTGAGGGTGAGGGGGGCACCAAGATATCTGGAAGGCAAGGAGCCTATTCTGAACCCCAGCAGTCTGGAGAGATGAGATTGAACCGCTTGATGGGTGTTGAAAAAAAAGATGGTGGATTTGGAGAAGTTAATTTCCATGCCCGAGGCTTTGCTGAAGAGATGGAGAATATCTTTGTACGCGGTAGCTTCTTTCACTGTGGGGGTACCATGTAGCATTGTGTCATCCATGAATTGCTTATGAGTGGTGGCGGGGCAGGACCTGATGGGCTGTAGACCTCTAATTTGGCCATCATCTTTTTTCCTGGCAATTAATCTTCTTAGGCCTTCCATAAGAATGACAAACAGGAAAGGGGAAAGAGGATCCCCTTGTCTTATTCCTCTAGAAGGGCTAAAGGGCGTGGAGGGAGTACCATTTACTAGAATAGAATATCTCGTTGATTTGATGAGTTCTAATACCCATTTGATCCAAGGCTGGCTGAAGCCAAAAGCTTTTAAGATAGCTTCCAGGTAAGTCCAACTCACCTTATCATACGCTTTGGAGAGGTCCAACTGCATTAGCATACCAGCAACTTTCCTTGAGTGGAGAGAATGTATCATTTCTTGGGCAAGCAAAATGTTGTCCAGAATCTGCCTGCCTTCCACATAGTCGGATTGTTCCTGCGAGATGATGCCCGGGAGTATCATCTTCAGCCTGTTGGCGATAACTTTAGATATGATCTTATAAATCACGTTGCAAAGGGCTATTGGTCGGAACTTTTCCGGGGTATTAGCCTCCTCTACTTTGGGAACTAGAGCAATAAAAGTTGAATTTAGAGATTTAAGGATAGTTTTAGATCTTCTTGAATCCTCCACAATTTCCCAAATATCATTCTTGACAATTTCCCAGCAGGCTTTGTAGAAGTTGATGGTGAATCCGTCTAGACCCGGAGCTTTGTCATTAGGCATGCTTCTTACTGCCTCCTCCACCTCTTCCATAGTTATCCTTTTCCTTAGGGACCAATTCTGCTCCTCTGTGATTAAGTTGGGAATGGCATTGGTTATTTCCTGAATGGCTGCCTCCCTATTGACATTTGGTTCTCGAGCTATGTTACTGAAGTGATTTGAAAGTAGAGTCGAGATTTCCTTGTGATTTCTAAGGATTTCTCCTTCATTATTCTTCAGTTCTAGGATCTTGTTGGCATTCCTGTAGTCTATTGCCGTCCTGTGAAAAAAATTTGTATTTTGCTCTCCTTCCTTTAGCCAGAGCACCCGAGATTTCTGTTTCCATAATGTTTCTTCCTACTTGCATCTGGTGTGCCATTGTTGGGTTAACTCTTTCTCTTGTTCACAGGAGTCCTCATCTCTCCTGCCTGCTATCCCATCTTTGTGAATTTGTTACAGTTTTTGCTCTATAGTTGCTTTATCCTGAAAAATGTTCCCAAAAACTATGTTGTTCCAATCTTTTAATTTCAATTTTATGTATTTGAGTCCTTTTTGCATTTTGAACATTTTGGATCCTTCTTCAGCTAAGGGTTCAGCCCACCATTTTTCCACCATGGTGAGAAAATTAGGGTGTTCGATCCAGAACTTCTTGAATCTGAAGGGTTTGTTCCTGGGGGTTCCTGGAGCCTCGACAATAAGGGAGATCGGCCAGTGGTCAGACCCTCCACTGGGAAGGATGCTAGACTCCAGATTTCTCCCATCTAGAAGTAAGTTCTCTGAGACGAGAAAGCGGTCCAGTCTTGAGGAGATTAGATTTTCACCCCCCCCGTCTATTATTCCAGGTAAAACTACCTTGTTTGGGGTACACATCTACTAAATTTGCATTGTCAATAAATTCTTTAAATTGTTCACCGTCCCTATTGAGCTTCCGGAGCCCTCCTTTTTTCTCCATGAGGGAGGTAATCATATTCAAATCTCCTCCCAAGATACAATTAGCTTTTGGGTGTCTTTCCATAAGTTGCTTCAAGGATTCTAGGAAAACAAGTTTATCATCTAACCTTTGAGGACTGTAGATATTAATACAAAGGAAAGAGGAAGAATTACCTGTGAGAAGCATCTCCATGGCCAGGTAGTTCTTGCTTGCTTCTGCTGCAACTAGCTGGTATCTCCTGGTATCCCAGAAGGTTGCTAAGCCTCCTTCACGTCCTTTGCTCTCTATTTCTAAAACTTCAAAGTTTCTACCTAGTTTGATTCGTAGTTTTTCAATGAGAGCTTTGTTGCATTTTGTCTCTTGTAGAAACAACATGTTAGGCTTGTATTTTTCCATCTGTCTCTTTAGAAGTCTTTGTTTGTTTTGACTGTTCATACCTCTTGCGTTCCAGGAAACGATCTTCATGATTAACTAGATTTTAGGAAGGACGGGTACTCACTTAACTTCTTGATCTGACCTGCATTGATCAAGATCTCCCCCAGGTCCTGCAAGTGTTCTCCATTTGATTTGCGTCCTCTACGGCGTTTGTGAACTGAACCAGAGATTTTGCCTAGGGCTGTTCTATTTTGATCTTTGCCGCCTTTAATGACGCCGAGTTTGTGCTCCTGTTTCTCCATGATGTTTTTTTGCCCTGCTATGAAGAGGTCCTTAACCCTTCTTATTTCTTCCTTCGGTGCTGTTTCAATCCCTTCGGTTTTCCATTTGTCCACAAGAGCTGATAGATCTAAGCCTGCCATAGCTAGTGTTTCATCCAGCTCCTGATCTTCACTCCCCGCTTCACTGGTAAGCATCTCTGTTTCGTAGTCCGACTCCTCTGTCTTGTCTTGCATTTGGACTTCAACGCTGGCCATCTCGGTTTCTTTACCTTCCGCTTGGGGTTGTTCCTGTCCTTCTTGCTCTGTTTCTCTGTCTGTTGTGTTCTTTTTTCCTTATGAGTCAGTCTCCAGGTCCAGATATTCAAAAGGATTGTTGAAGAGATTTTTCCTTGTGTTTCCTTTGATATTCCTTCTTCTGTAGGCCCTCTGCCTGTGCTTTGGTTTGATAAAGTCATTCTTGTCTTTGTTGTTCTGGGTTTTGTCTTCTTCTGCTTCCTTTTGGTTCAGAGGACAGTCCCTCATCAGATGTCCATGTTCATGACATTTTCGACATCTGAAGGGTATGTGGTCATAATCCAAAGCTTGAAAGTATTCCTCGTCCCTGTACTCCAGCCAAACTCCTTCATGAAGCGCTCCAGAGACATCCATTTCAACACAGATTCGTGCGCATGATGTGTATCTTTTCTGCAGGGTGGCTTCTGAAGCTTTGACGAACTTGCCGAGCCTGTCCCCTATTTGCTTCAGGGCGTTTAGCCCCCAGTAGTCGATTGGGAGGGAAAAGAGTTTTATCCAAACTGGGACACAGGTAAAGGATTCTTTTTCCGAGACAAAGTTTGGTTGCCAGGGTCTCATGTATAACCCTGCAGAGGCAAGAAAATACGGGCCGCCCTCGAACACCTTGTCTTTGTCTTCCATGCTAGTGAAAACTACAGTAAAAAAACCCCTTGCCCCTAGATGTAGCTGCACATCTCCTTTAGGCCTCCACATCTGCCTTATCCATTGGCAGAGAGTCCTCTCCGTTGGCCAGATTCCCATGAATCTGCAGATGATGGCATGTTCCGCCATGTGCTCCCTATAGTTTTGGATTTCCGGGTCAGAGATAGTCACCCGTAAGCTTTCCGTTTTCTTTGGCTTACAGGCACTGCTGGTGGCCCGAGACTTGTTGGGGTTGGCATTGGTCGCCCCCTCCTTTTCCGGCTGCTTCCTGTTGTTGTCTCCTTGCTCTTTGTCTGTTTGTGGGTCCGCTTCCTTCTCTCCCGCGGGCCAAATCTTCTCCACGGTATTCTCTTGATTACTGCCCTTATTCTGTTCCTCTGATATACTGACCTTTGCAGAGAAGACAGTCTTGTCAGACATCATTGGTGTCTTTTCCTTCTTGTTTCTGCTGTTCAACCTTGAACTATTCTGACCTTCTATTATGACTCCTTCCTTCATGTTCTGCATTCGTTTTTGCAGGATGACCTGTTTGAAAGTAGGGGTCCCACTGGACCCCTCTGCTCCCATCCAAGTTGACAGCAAACTCCCCTTTCGAAACAGTGCTGCCAGTCGTGTTCTGTGGTGCTCCAGGCCTGTAGCAGACTCTGCCCAGGTAGAACCCTAGCCCAGAAACTCCATGAATTTCGCTTCGGAGCTCCTCAGTCTCAACCTCCCCCAGGAATTCACCTCTTGCCAGACGAATATCTTAAGTTACTTAGAAAGTACAAAGATGTTTTTTCTTGGTCTTATGCTGATCTTAAAACTTATGACACATCCTTCATTGAACATAAGATCCCATTCAAGATTGAAGCCAAAGCCTACCAGTAAAAACTTCGAAAGAATTAATCCAGTTATTCTAACAACTATTGAGAAAGAACTTAAGAAAATTTTTAGATGCACAAACTATTCTTCAACTGATATATTCTAATTGGATTGCCAACCTAGTGTCTTTGAGGAAAAAGAACGGTGAAATCAGGCTCTGTGCTGATTTTAGAAAACTTGAATAAAGCATCACTAAATGATAACTATCCATTACCTAAGATGGATCAATTACTTCAAGATGTTTCTAGAGCTAACAGACCTTCTATGTTAGATGGTTTCTCTGGTTATGATTAGACTATGGTTGACAAAGAGGATAGGGAAAAGACTACATTTACAACACCTTGGGGTACTTTCATGTATGCAAGGCTACCTTTTGTTTTGATAAATGTAGGAGCTACATTCTATAGAGCTATGGATATAGATTTTGTGGACTAGGTAAACATATTTATCTTGATGACCTTATAGTTTATTCTAATTTTGATAAAAAACCTTTAAAGCAATTGATGAAGGTTTTTTAAAGATGTGGGAAATTTGGAATATCATTGAATCCAAAGAAGTCTCTATTTTCTATCACTGAAGGTAAATTTCTTGGCCATATAATTTCCAAAGATGGAGTAGTTATTGATCCAAATAGAGTATGAGCCATCCAGAGATTATCATTTCCAATAAATAAAAAGAGAGTTCAAGCTTTTATTGGTAAAATAAACTTCTTAAGAAGGTTCATACCCAGTCTTGCTGAAAATGTCAAAGATATAATTGATATTCTTAGAAAGGGTCATGAATTTAAATGGAATCTCTCTTCCATACATTCATTTGATAAAATCAATAAATCCATCTCTAAAGCTCCAACTTTGGTCAGTCCTGATTATAACAAACTATTCAATATCCTTTCCTTTACCTCTGAAACAACCCTTGATGTTGTTTTATTACGAAGGAATGAAGATTCCCATGACCAACCTATAGCCTTTTTTAGCAAAGTCATTAGGGATTCTGAGCTCAAATATGATATAATTGAAAAATCAGTGTTATGCCCTAGTCAAATCCTTGAAATCTTTTAGGATGTATGTTTTAAATTCAACCATTATAGCCTATGTCCCCAACAATGTTGTTAAAATTGTTCTCACTCAACTTGATACTAATGGGAGGAGAGGTAGATGGATCACTCAAATGTCAGAGTTTGATCTAACTATCAAAACGACAAAGCTGGTAAAGGTTCAAGGATTAGCTAAGCTTCTTGATGAATCCAACTGTAAAGTGTTAGGCATCAACTTTGTGTTGGAAATGCCAGGGGAGAATCCACAAAAACCTTCCCAAAATCCAATTGAGAAGCATCCACAACAACCTTATGTCTATGCAAGGGAGAATCCACAAGAACCTTCCCAACATCCTGAAGAAAAGAATCCACAAGAACCTTTACCTTCCGATCAGACCATTTCTATACATATTGATGAGAAATATCTTTTATCAAATTGGTATCAAGATATCATGAATTTCTTGTTTCATTTTGAGTGTCCTACAACATTCTCCAAAAGCTAATGTAAAGCTCTCAATTGAAATCAGTCAAGTACTGTATCATAAATGCAAATCTATATTGGAAGGACCCACTCAATATCTTGTTATTATGTTTAACAAAATTAGAGATTGAAGGGATCATTGATCAATTTCGTACAGGATTTTGCGGAGGACATTTTGGTTCGAGAGCAATGGGATTTTATTGGCCAACATTTTTCTTGCAAGTAGGAGCAAAGTTCAGAAGTTGTGTCCCTTGTGAGATGTTTGCTAGTAAGCAAAAAATAACAGCTCTCCTACTGATCCCAACAATAATTTCAGCACCTTCTCTCCAATGGGGATTAGATTTTATTAGAGAGATTCATCCTACTTCAAGTAATCAACATTGATGGATCATCACTGAAACATATTACTTTACTAAATGGGTGGAAGAAATTCAAGTAAGAAGTGTTATTGATTCAGTAGTAATCAAATTATTTGAAGAAGACATCTTATCTAGCTTTGATTGCCCAACCCAGATAGTTACTGATAATGCCACAACATTTTCCAGTGTTAAAATGATTGAATTTTTCTAGAAATATCAGATTCTGCTACATCATTCAACTCCATACTATCCTCAAGGTAATGGTCTTGCAGAGTCATCCAATAAAAGTCTAGTAAAGGTTATCAGAAAAACTTTAGCAGATCATAAAAAGAGCCGGGACACTCATCTAATTTATGCAGTGTCAGCAAACTAGATTAATCCAAAGAGATATAATAAAAAAACTCCCTTTTAGTTAGTTTATGGGAAATATGCAATTTTCCCCACCAACTTGACCTTGCTTGTTTTAAAGTTTCTACAGCATTCAACTAATGAACCTGATCATTTTTTGAGGATAAATCAAGTCATTGAACTAAATGAGAATAGAGATGAAGTTCAATACAAATTGAAAAAGTATCTGAACAAGATGAAGAGCCTATTTGATAGAAGAGTAAGAGAAAGGGACTTCAAGGAGGGTGATCTAGTTCTAAGATGGGATTCTAGAAGAGAATACAAAGGAAAACATGGAAAGTTTGAAAACATATGGTTTGGACCCCTAGCTATTACTGAAGTCAAAGGAAACAACACTTGTGTTACAAAATTTAGAGCGTTAATATTCCACATATCTTGTTAATGGAATATTTCTCAATCATTACATTCGGTACTGAGAAGTTGAAGTAGATTTTAGTACTATCATTGTAAAAAGTTCAGTTTATTTTACTTTTTCAATTGTCAGTGTGAATTTTTTATAGCTAATACTCCATAGCCCGAGGAGAAGGCACATGGATCTGTAGGCTCTCTACATTCTATAGCAGAAAGAAGTCCTCAGTTGGAGCCAATGTTGTAGCATTTATTTTTATTTTTATTTTCGTAAGTTAGCAAAAAAATCAAAATATATTTTAAAAAATGTTAAGTTAGGATATGGACAAAAGGAATAAAGAAACAAAATGTTAGGAATATTTTGATGAATAGGTCCATATGAAATAAAAAGTTAGAATAGATTCCCTAAAAAAGGAAGGCAAAAATAAAATGTTAGGTTAGAAATAAAAGAAAAAATAATAAATTCTAAAAGTGTTGCACATCCAAATGCCACTACCCTTAGTCAATTTTATTTTTTGCAAATAAAAGTTGTGTGCAGATTGTTTAAATGCCACACTAGTTCATACAATTCAATCATACAACTTAATCATGATTGGATTAAATTTAAATTGTTTATGAATAGGTAGAAAATAAAATTGGCTCAACACTTTAATGTGAGCCAATGGAAGCAATAACGGATAGAAGTAGATTAATCATTAAAATGAAAATGTTGAGTTTCTAGTATAAATGCACTCGAGTGACTAAGATTGAAAAATGTTAGGAGAGTTAAGGGTAGGTAGAGAAATGAAATAAAATTGCATTATGATAGGGTTTTTATCCTAAGCTTAAAACATTGGATATATGTGCATGTAACCAATGGTTTTAATTAACCATAATTTTCTAAATCCTAAAGTTATTCACCAACTTTATCTATTGATTTATTTCGGACCCCACACCCGTCACATCCATTATATTTATTTCAACCCCACCATAATATTCTGCCTCACTTCATTAAAGCCCTTTCATTTTGGTTCATCCCTCACATCTCCCTCCAATCTAATGGCCTGCATTGATTCCTCGACCCTCCCTTTCCATCCAAACATTATCAATGCAGGTGGGGTCCAAAGTCGGCAGTTTTAGATATTGCCCTCTGAAACGGCCAACCCCCACTCCTAGTTATTTAGGACTTAAAATCCCAAACCTCTTACCATCCGAACTCACTCCTGAACGTGGTTTTTGACCTGCTCCATCACCGTCGCTCCCACGTCATTGTCTATAACAACACCTCGTCACTTCCTCTGTCCCATCATCCTACATGGACCAATCTTCCACCTATCTACCTGTTATCCATTTAGTTCACCACATCTGCAAATGAATCTTCCATCAAATGGTTTCTTAGTCCCGTTGGAGAATTAATACAAATTTAGTCGTTGATTAACGAACGTGATCCATTTTAAGCCTTATAAACCCTGTTCTTCCATAATAATTGTTACACAGTGCATTCCCATAACTCAATTGATCAATGGATACTTGCGGCTTGCAGTCAAAATGAGAAGTCCACCATTGAAGCCAATTTTTTGTCCTGTTCACAAGAAAACTAACATCTAGGTTCACTCAATCTGATTTCAATTACACTCTTTTTCTATTATCCCTTTGTTTCAGCCAAATTCTACCCATTTCTATCACTTTAAGTTTTTTATTCAATCAATTGAATGCCTCATAAGGGAAAGGAAGTTGCAGAAACCCAAAATCCTCTCATTGCTCCTTAGGTTGATTTCCATCATCTTCCCTTGGTTGATAAAGACTGTAAAATCCATGATTCCTTATCTAAATTTGACTTGTTTGAGATCTATTCTTGGATGGAGGATCAATTCATTGATCAAATAGAGGAAATTAGACTTTGGGACTCCCATATTCCTCATTACATCTTTCCTCAAATACAGAGAGCACCTGAATTTGTTAGAAAATGCTATGCATCTTATGACCCTAGTCAGAGCTATTATCTCACCTACAGGAGAAATCTTGTGCTCCATCAATGCCTAGTCCATTGACCAGATGTTGCAGGCCTAACTATTGCACCAAACAATCCTTTTTCTCATGAAAGCCTAATACAAGCCTATTGGAAGTTGGATTTCACTAAAAGAGAACAAACCCTAGAACTTTTCCTAGTTTTAGATAACCCTCTGCCTAAAAGAAAACATCCCTATGATTCATCTATATTTCTAGACAGAAGCAAGAAAATTACCACCATTCTCTCTTACCTCCTTGGTTACTATTATGATCAGTATGTAGATGAAGCCATTAATTGTTTCTTGTCTATATTTTTTTGTTGGTTCCAAACCCGCTGTGCTTTTTAACTTTAGTCGATTTCTAGTGAGGCCATTCATGAACAATTTGTGTAGTTCAATACTGAAGAAGTATTCAAGTATGCTTCAGTACTTGTATATATTTTTATCTATTTTCAGGGAGACAAGTTTTCATTCACCTTCCAGAAGCTAGATGAAGGGAACCAGCAATCAGTTATCTTATAGACTTCTACGGAATGAAGGAGAAATAAGATTTTTCATATAAACAGTTCATAGAATTTGTTTGTTCATCTAGCCATTAATGTTCTAAGTAGCACTCCAGAACCAAGGATTGCTGATGAAATTATAAAAGTCTTACATCTAGTTTATCAAGCCATAATAGGACATTGGTATCTTTACCAAAATTATGCACAAATCAGAGTCTTTGGTTGTGAACTTCCACCTTACAAGTTGCCTATGTCCCTCCCTATGACAATTTTTGCATTAGAATATATTAGGTAGAGGCTCAATGCAGATGAAGTGCATTTTGTGGTTGCAAAGAAGAATTCATAGTTTAAACTAAAAGCTCAGGTTGGTCCATACATCAATATCACTAGAGTAGCAGCAGAAGAAGCAAACAAGTTATTAAAAGAGATGAATTTTGGCTTCAGCTTTACTTGGTCTTATGACCCAATGCGAGTGATTTCAAAACTCAGATTAGAAAATAAATTTACTCCATATCATCACACAGCTAAGCCTGAGATTGAACAATACAAAAATCTGTTAGAATGGAAGGAAAACACCCTTCAAGAAGCTGAAGAATAGGCAATATCTACCTCAAATATATAGATTGCACTTGCAAAAGAAAAGAAAGCCAAACGAGGAAGGGAAGAACAATCATCCCCTACAGAAGAAGCATCAAGTAAATGCTTTATAATTGTGCATAGAAAGAGTAGGCGTAAGATCTCCTTGAAGGTCAGTGCAACTAATGACTCTTAGAAAGAAAAATTTGATGGACTTGGAGAGACATCTCTTTTCACACAGTCTGGTGGAAATTCTACTCATTCTCCCACTCATTCCACCACATCTCATGAACAACAGGTGATTTAGATCAGTGAAGGTGTTCAGAACGATAAAGAAGATGATTTTTTTCATTTTTTCAGTGAAATTAAGAAGAAGAATGACGAATTAAAGTTAAACACTTATCGTCAATTCTATAAACATTCTTTTAGCTCTCAAGCTAGACTTCTTTCAGTCTTTGACTTTGAAAAGGGTAAGACGCAGATGGCTTTCTTACAAGTTCAGATTCCACAACCCAGAACTGCTACACATTACCAGAAGCAAACTTACTTTGAATGTAATGTTAAATATGTACATCCAATTGACCAAATTGAGATTCACAAACGGACTAGCCAAATCATTTCTTCCACTTTAACTAACACTGCCATGAGTTTCTCAAAGATTTAGGCTACCTTGACTAATACACAATCACAACTCAAGCTTGAGAGAGTTTCCTCATTAGCAAAAGACACCAAGATGAAAGCTTTGGAAGGTCTTGTCCTAAAGATGGGATATGATCCCTTTGATGTAAAGGTTATAGAAGAAATTATCAAGAAGAAAAATACTGAGATTTCAGCATTAAGGAAGCCGTAGCTCAAATTTCTAGCTCCAGAGGACCCAGTGATGAAAGAAATGGAAGAAACTGAGACTCCGAAATTTGACATGATGAAGCTCATCATCGAACAAAATCTGCAATTAAAACAGATGGAGGAACAAATGGAAAAACTTGTCAAAGAGAAACAGGAATCTGTGAAAGGGCCAATATTCTAATGGATGTAGTTCCTCTAACAGTAGTCTCTATAAGTAGAGTTTCTACCTCAGGCACAATAGCAACCATAGATACAACAAAAGGAGTTGAACATCTTGCTGAAGATGTTCACAACCTCTCTATCTAGACAGAAGAAATTAAGAAATTACAGGATCAGCTGAAGACACTACAACACACGAAAGTATTTGAAGACAACTCACATGTAGCTGAGTTACAGAGGGCAAGAGGTCAAATTGAGGTACTACAGAAAGAAGTCAAAGACACTTACCTCATAAATACACTACGTTTAGTAAAGGAGATTATATGGGAAGAGATCATTGAATCAATCAAACATATCTGGCCTTATAGCATAATATTTTTTTATCAAAAAGAATTGTTGGAAAAATCTCAAGAAGCTATTGAAACCATCTCAAATCAACTTGAAGACAATCTAGAAATAACCACTGATATAAACATGTTTCTAAATTCCCAAGACAACTATGAGCTTCAAGAATTGGGTATTGATGACAGGACAACAACCATACTAGAAGTAAAGAAGGTTATTAGAAAGACAAATCTCATTCTTCAGTTGGAGGAAAAAAGTAGCAGTGTTAATGTCATATTCCAACACTTTTTCAGCAGGTTGGAACCCTTGATCAACAAGGTTTAACCCTCCCTATTTCTGATAAATGATAAATTAATTCCTATTGAAGACTATGTCCACAAGCTTACAGAGGTCAAGACAAAGGAAGCTACAGCTTCAAACATAAATGGTACAGTAACACCTAGGCTTCTGTTGAATGCCCTCCGAGATACCTTTTTCATCCTTAATGAAATAAAACACATATTTTTAGTAAAACCTACTTTTACTACATATACAAAAATGGTTGAGTTTTATAGAATGGTAACTAAGTTATCTATCCCAGATAATAAACGTGGGGAAAAGTTAACTGATTTACTTGACTAAAAGAAAGGTCAACAAGATTAAACATTTTCAAGAACAGACATCAACATGTCAACAACATTCAGAATCTTGAGGAATAGACATCAAAATTTCAACAACAAAATAGTGACAGATTGACTATCAGTACATTTTCTTGATTTTGTATTAAGTTATTTTTGTAAATTTGTTTAAGATATTTTCTTAACACTCAACTTCTATAAATAACTCTCTTCTACAAGTTATCAAAGGTGGTGCCTTTCATAAGAAATTTTGTAAAAGCATTGATGTACAAGCTATTTATAGATCACTGATAATAAAGAAAAAGATTCTGAATTTGGGCTCATACAATTTTTTTTCTTATGTAAGTTTTTCATGTGTTTCATTCATTTTGTTTGTTCTTCATGTATTTAAATCTTACAGAGGTATCAGTTGAGAATAAATGTGTAACAATTATCCTTAAAATTCCTTTCTAAAGTTATTATCATAAAGAGACTGAGGTATTGGACTGTCTGTCTGAAAGGCTTCCTCTAAATCATAAAATTGTTACCATATTATGTAATCTTAAACATAGTTTGTTTAACTTTTGAACATTGGACAAAGGTTTTCCACTTATGAATATTTATCTTTCTGTCTGAAATCTAAATTAATCATATCTCCTTACAATTCTTTCTACACACTTTATAAATTCAAATCACTATGTGAACTTAAAAAGAAGCCCTTTGATTATCTATTAGTACTATCTAAAAGCGTTAATACATCATTCTTACAATTGTATATGTATTGGTCCTCCATAAAAAACAAAAATCAAAACCCCCAAAATAAATATGTTAGATGCTCTGGCATGATTAATTGACCATTATAATATCAGGGGAACAATAGGGAGAATAATGAAACAATGAATTAATTTTTACTATTTAAAATACTTTATGAAATTAGATTTCGAAAAATAATTTGACACTCAATTTTCAATTTAAAAAAAGAAGAAAAGAAAAACCCACATTTTTTTTCATTAATTTAACATCGATTGATTTGATATTAAGGGACAGATTTCCAAGGGAGTGCGACTGAATTTGCAGGGTTGCTAATTTTTAAATGCGCAACATCATATATTATATATAATATATTATTATTATTTATTTATATATATATTTATATATAGTATTTATATATATATCTATATATATTATATATATTATTATATAATATTATATAATAGATATTGAAATCCCAAAATGGTGTGGTTAATATTTTAACACGATGGTACAAATTATATTTAAATGCAATGGCGTCGTAATTGTTATAAGAGCACCAACATGGTAGAATTAATTTTTATTTTTCAAATCTCAGAAACAAGTGTGGATCAGTGTTGTTTTTATGTGAACACATCAGTGTTGTTTTTTACAAGAAGACGGATATGATATAATTTTTTTTCGAAATGCTAAAAAATGTTGCAGTTATTATTTGAGTTACTCGGTGCGGTTTCATTGAAATGCATCGGTGTAGTTAGTCCAGCTAAGAGAATCAATAGGGTTTAAAAGATATCTAAAATTTCATTTTCACATAAAATGGCATATTCATCTCAAATTATCCTTTAGGGCACATCCACATGAGTTACACTAGTTCATAGTATGCATTTTTCACTTAAAGTCACCTTATTCTTGAAAACTGGATTGAAAACTATATTGAAGCTCAAATTATGGTTATATTGTTCTTGAAATTAATTCTAGATATGTACACAAAATTTTATATCTGATTTTTCTCAAATGTAGGGAGAAATACTCACAATATTAAATGGTCAATTCTTCAATTTCTAGCTCGTTCCATATTTTTTTTCAAAGCCCTTCAGGGAGTTCTCCCTTTCCATCTCTGGTAAGTTAGAATTTTATTTACATTTCCATTATCTAATTGATTTTTTTTCATTTATTCCATGTCAATTTGAATAAAAATGTATCTAAATTTGCATAATCCTAGTTCATAATGGAGTTCAAATGCAAAAAAAATATTCCTCCATTTCAAAAACATCAGAAGCTCTTATCAGGTGAAACATATCAGAAGCAGTTGGTAGATGAAATGGATAACCACTTCACCCTTTGTTACACTGAAATTTGTCACCATGACTATCTGCAATTAATATGGCTCCATCAATAGTCATATTATCCTCCTTGTCAAGCCTAATACCTCTGCTCTTCATGTCAAACTCCAGAAAGAGAGAAAGTCACTAAAAAAACATGTTTATCTCTGGGTACGCAGGTTCTCTCTACCTTGCCTGCGTGTACGCATCCCAAACTCATTGTACCTGCGTACTTGTACGCTCTGTAAGCCAAAGGATGGGTGCGTAGCCCTGTAAAGGTCAAAAGGCGCGAGTTTCATCTTTAAAAAGTTACTTGTGGTCACTTCTAGAGCCTTCTA